>APFE030468839.1:2858-109470 GCA_000404065.3 Pinus taeda
GTTTTCCACTGTCTAGAGAGGATTCAAATTCATTGTTTGCCCTCTTTAGCCTCTCTTCTTTCCTCCTTGATCATCTCTTTCAGCTAAAGGCATCAGCATAAACTCCTACCTTGCCCCAAAGACCCACCTGCAAAAACTGAGCTCAATCCCCGCACCCTGAATTGCACTCCCTCCAATTGCCACCAAAAACCCCAAAAAACTTTAAATCAACCCTCCTTATCAGTTTACTAGCCTAAAATCAGTGTTTCTAATTGGTCAACTCATCCTATTGAAAAATCCACCGAGTTTGACCCGAGAGAGCCTTCTCATACCTCGTAGGGCTAGCTACGAGGTGAAATGGTTTGATGTAGCTTTACAAAATGAGGGGCTTCGACCCACCTCAAAGCCCCTAGACATTGCATGATAAATAGAACTTCGCACACTCTGCTCCTCAAAATGCGGAGTCTTTGACCAAAACTGGACCAAGTTGGGCTACACCCAACACTGAGACAATTTATTCAAGGGTGTAGAAGGTTCACATATCTTTGAACCCTAAGAAGTCAATTTTTGGTCTGATCACAGGGAAATTACTTTTACACATCATTTTTGAAACTAGAGTCAACATTGACCCCATAAATAATTGAAACCATTAAAAATATGCTAGCCCCTAAATCCAGTAAAGAAACCTAATATTTTATGGGCATGATCATTTTTTTCTAAGGGGTTATTTGCAATTTTTCTAAAATAGTCAAACCCATCCACAATCTACTAAAGTAAGATCGAACCTTTTGATGCGATGACATAGCTCATAAAGAATTTGTGGCCATCAAAGAGGCCATAAGCTCAACTTGTGTTTTGGAAAAACCAAATTTTGCCAAAGATTTCATCATATATACTAATGCCACAAAGGAAGCTAGTTTAGACATTCTTCTTTAGAAAGTTGATTAGGATAAAGAACATCCTATAGCTTTTATGAGTCAAAGCTTATGTAAATATGAATTTATGTATTTATTTATTGAAAAACACACTTACGCTTTAGTCAAAGCTATAAAGAAATTTTGACACTATATCCTTAGTAATCACACAAAGGAAAGAGTCCATTTGCTTGTTGTCAAACTTATGTTATTTTAGACTGTATTGTCTTTGAAGTTAGCCCATTGGTTGTCAAAGATCCAAGAACATGACTTGACAATTGTTACAACCAAAATGATAAAGGGACACAAATTCGCTCTTCATTTGGCCCAACACCTTGAGTCAAATGAACTTACTGAAAAATATGAGTATTTATCAACTTTACTCTTAATCAATGATGATTAGGTTGACCTTGAAAGACACCCTTGGTGCAAGGATGTTGTTCTCTATTTGAAAAATGAAAGGTATCTTGATAACTTGGACATTCTAAAACAAGAAGACTATGGCTTGAAGCTTCTAAATAATTGATGCTCAATACTCTTCTTTTACATAAGCCTTTTGATGGACTTCCCTTATGGTGTGTGGATGACACAATTGCCAATAAATTGTTGCAAGAATGGCATGGGTTTATTGATTTCGATATGCATATTGGTGGCCGCATCACTAGAAAATATACATCACACAAAATATTGAGAGTTTGTTTTTACCGGTGATTAGCCTTTAAGGATAACTATAATTTTTTTCGAACTTGCAATAAATTTCAAAAAGCCTCATGAAGAGGAAACTTCCATGCTCTACCTTTGCAGTCTATCATATAAGAATTTCCTTTTTCTAAATTGGGATTGGATTTGATTGGTCCTAACAGTCCCCCTTCATCCACTAGGAATATTTAAATTCTTACTAACATTGATTACTTTACAAAATAGATAAAAGTAGTATCCTTGAAAACGTCAGGGATGAACATGTAATTACATTTATTGAGAATACTTTTTTTTCCCGATTTGGTCTACCTTTCGAAATACACTATGATAAGGGACCAACATTTATTTATGCAAAATTTACTTGGATTGTCCCAATTATAGAATCAAACATTCCACTTCCTTGACTTATTACTCTTGGGGTAATGGTCAAGCTAAGTCTACCAATAAAAAATTAATTAAAATCCTCAATAATATTATCAATGACAAGCCAAGAAATTGGCATATTATATTAAGCTTTGATCTATGGGCTTATAGGACCACTTCCAAGTCTAGTATTAGGTTATCTTTGTTTCAACTCCTTTATGTCAAAGAGGCCATCATGCATGTTGAACTTGAAATAACTTCTTTAAGTTTAGCATTATAGGATGAAGAGTTGAATTATACTAGTGTCCCTCAACGAATTCTCTCTGTTGACTTTAGAAGACAATAAAAATTACTCACTTAACAAATTGAAGCATAGGAAACAAACAATTAAGAAATATTTTGATAAAAAGTCCATAAATGTTAATTTTCAAGTTCGACAAAAAGTTCTATTGTGGGACTCTACTCACATTAAGAAAGGAAAACACACAAAGTTCCAGAAAATATGGATAGGTCCCTTTGTAATTGCAACCATTATGAGGAGAAATTCATACCTGCTCAAAGATGAAAATAACCGACTATTTTCCTATACCACTAACGAATCACACCTCATAACCTATGTCGAAGCTAATAAAGTATGAAGTATTATGATTTTATATTGCTTTCTGTACATACAATTTTGTTTTTCTTAAAGATATTTGTGCGTTTTTATTTCTACAATGTTTTCTTTATTCTTCGTGCTTACATTTTTCTTTTATTGATTATGTTTTGAGTACAACACAATTTTTCTTGTTTCTAGACCATTTTTGATATGATAGTTAGATGTTACTACTTTTGCACATTTTGTACTAATTCCTTTTAACTAGTGTTGTAGCCATTACAACACCACCCAAAATGTTTAGCCTATATATCTGAATTTTGGGCCACCCTCTACTTTTCAAGGTCTTAACGAGTATCATCATCGATTGTAATGGCCAAATCCCTTTAATAACCTATTTATCATCAAAGCTACATTTGTTTTCATGTTCATGAGGCACATTGCCTATACTTGTTGGTCTAGCTTCATCTTTATTATTAGGGTTTACGGCAGGTGCAATCTAACAATCTTGCAAAGGATCTTTCAACATTGCCTCTCAATTTATGTTTATGTAGGTTACATAAATTATATTTCTAAGAAGCTATTGAAACTATGCTTATGCATGTTATTTGTATGTCCACGGTTTGGACAAGGCTACAATCATACCAAGTTGCTTACTACCACTAGGGGAAACTCTTAATAGGAATAAGGTATTATTAGGTTAGCTGGATTATAAGATGCATCATGATTCATCTATGGTTCAATATTAGCATATTGTCACAAGGATCTACCTAGCTCATCCACACTTGAGTCCATAAGAGACAATGAATTTGGAGTCCCCTCTACTTGAAGTTTCCTCAAGCTCCTTACTTGTGAATTCCTAAACTTTATTACTCCTTTGACCTGATGCGGGTTGTATTGCATCCTTGCAGGCTTTGCTTTAAACCTTGAAAGACTCGTATTTTATGTCTTTGTCACAAGCCACAATCGCAACAAGAAGTTCTAGTATGCTTGGGCTCTGGAAGTATGATTTGTGACCCACACCATGAATCGCATCCTCTTTAGTTGTAAGTCACACTCCTAGAGCCTAGTAGCTTATGACTACCTTCTACAAATGTGAATTGCGACCAAGCTCTTCCTCATCGTATGTGGAAAAACTAGGTCATACTTTTAAATTATGACCCCACATGCCATTATCATCTTTTGTCTCATTCCATGGGCATCTAATTGATTTGGCTACCCTCCTCATGAGTGCTTATATCTCCCCATACACGTTTACTCTTGATCCTACATTGAAACACACCCTCTCTTGACTATACCCTTGCATAATCACTCGAATATCTTCTCAATTCATTGATTAGACACCATACTTTCAAACACTTGCTCGTTATCCCCTCTTGCAACGATTTTTTGCCTCGAATATAATTCACAGTTCAACATTTCAATTTCCCATTACATGAATTTGTATTGATACAATCGCATGAGCCTATGGTTTGAATTTGTATGGACTTGTCAAGTGAAATCACATGATTTTTTCTTGGGTCGAAGTATTATGAATCCATTAATTGTACATACCCATTTTCTTGAAATCATTTATGTTCATATATCGAATTGCATGCATTTACTGGACCTAATCACATCCCTTGAATTTATACAAATCTATTGGGTGGAACCGCATATGTCTATGGCTCAATACACAACACCCATATCTCCCATTCGAACCTTTGAATTGTGATTTGCTGAGTAAAAAATTTTCCCCTAAATCACAAATCATGATTCCATGGCATAGTCAAAGTCAATGTGATATAGATATGCGATTTGCGACTAGGCTTGGCATCCTCCCTTCTCAGGTCGCAAATCAGATATAAGTATCAGTTGCACTAGATGTGGATCTGTGACTAGAGTGAGAAGCCTTGATCCCTTGAGTTGCAGATCACATTATTAATACGCAAGCGAATTTGTGACTTTCCTAAACTTTCTACCTACGACTAAAATAGGAGCTATCACTTTCTCAAGTCACAAGGCGCATTTCAAAGCCTCATCACTACTAGAGATTTAATGTGTGATTGATCTCAAATATAAAGTTGTGATTTCGACCTAGCTACTTATATCATGGCTTATCTCTCTCATCATGTTTTTCTAGCACACTGGGGTCCAACAACATCATTGCTTTGTTTACCTGACAATAGTTGAAAGAGAGACTTGTTATGTTGTAGGATATTTGGTGTAATATATATATAGTCACTGGATGCATGGTAAAATTGTGTGCGTCATTGACCCCTGAAACCAAAGCAGGAAGCATGGGCTCATTCTACAAATCAGTTCATCTATTGAACGGTTGAGCGATATCTTAATGTTTGTATCTCTTCATTGGTCAATTGATGAAGCTATCATGTTCAGTGTCGTACACTTTTGCAAAAATTCCCCTTTTCTTGTTCTCACTCAAACGCATAAGAAATTCAACTCCCTAAGGTTTTTGGAATTGATTGCAATGTAAGGTAAAAGGGTTGTAATCAAATTCCAAAGGAAGTGAAAAAAAGAGGAACACAAGTCGAGATAGTTAAACATATAATCCTTTGTATCTGTAAAAGGACCTGTCGAAAAAGTACTTGCTAAAGAACTTCAACGATATTGTGTTCATACATCACTAGTGTATGAAGTTTTTTGGAACTGCAAATCGACTCAAAGCACTCATACATATTTTAAAATCAAGACTTGCAATGGGAAAAAAAATAATGGACCCTTCAGATTAAGGAGAACAATGCTCAAAATTCAAACTTACAAAAAAACCACTACCTAAGCAGAATGAGATGGACCGTGGTCTTTTTGAATTGCAGGCTTGTAGGTACTAGTGAATTTGTTGACATAGGAAAGGAGTTGGAAATCACTTGCAACCCTATATTGCCAAAGTGTACAAATATGCTAGTACTCACATCCCTGGTAATGGTTATGGAATTGTGGCCTCTCCCAACGAAGGTCATCCGGCTAGTACAGGTGCAGGATTTAAAATTGAAAGAGAAATGTCACCAAAATCACATATGTCATTTTATTCCCAATATGAGGCAAAAATGTTATCATATTAAGCATGACAGTGGAGCTGGGATTTGTATACATCTTTGAAAACAATGTATTTAAACACATGAAAAAGGTTTTTAGAGCATAAATCATACCCATTGCTAAAAGGTCTACATTTTGGGTTGGTTAATGGAGGATGCTAAAGGCATCCTTGTGACAAACCCTCCAACTCCTCTAAAAACATGAGTTTATTGCTCCAAGTAGTTAATATATGTAGCTTATGTAGGAATTTTGCCTGAAGGAGATTTCAAACCCAATTTTGTTGCTACATACTTGACAGGAGGTCAATATGTAGGTTTCTCACCATATAAAATTACAGCAAAGAGAAAGAGTTGAGCATCGTCAAAATGGTTAAGGTGTGAAAGTCGAGTAGGTACTTTGGGACTCATTCAAATGCAACGAGAGACCAACACAACTACCTTATATTAGATAGTTTGAGGGAAACATCAAACAAGAGTATATCTTGGACAATATCTGCTCTTTGGGTGTATTTATTTATGAGTAGCTAAGGCAATCTAACACTTTGATGCTGCTAAAAAAATAGTGGGTGGAGCTGTTTGAAAGAGATTTTCATATTTGATGCACAATTTCCTACAATTTGATTCACTAAAAGGAAACATCAAAATGTATTGGTGCTTGAAGTGATTCCATGATTCATTTATTACCCCTTTTCCAGAGCCTAGAATTTTATCAACTTCCAAAAGTGTAGAATGAACTTATAACATAGGACATCACCAGGTTTTAAAAGAATCTAAGAAATTTAAAGAGAAGTAACATGTGAGATTGCACATAATCCATATTGTATATCTCTATATAAATGGCATATTTTATATAAGTCATTTTCTTGCAAAGAGGAGCCAAACAACTCAGGGTGTTTGACTATCTAGCATCGCGTGAAGTAAAACTTTTTCAGGGATCATCGAACAAGGAAGGGTGATTCTCATCTTTGGGTAATAAGAGAGCTTTCTAATATTCGAAATTTTGACCCAAAGATAATGAATGGACCTTGGTTGAAAGCTTAAGAACGCTTAGGTGGAGTTTCTTTGCTTGATAGAAGGTTTCATGACGTGAGTGAAAATCCAAGCCTTGACATGGGATATTCAGGGTGCATTAATAAGTGTGTTATAGTTGTTTCTGATAGAACCACAATTACCTATATAGAGCCTTACCGTGTGAACTAAGATGTAGAATGCGGATGGTAATGTCGAACAATTTCACTCAACAATTAGGGCAACAACAAGTAAATGAGAAGAATACATAAACCTTGTTCAGCATCCCATGCAAGCCTAGAGTTTCAAACAATAGTGTTTGTCTCTCGAAGGTCACAACATATTTGAGAGTTTCATGATTTCTTTGTTATTATATTGTAAACAATATTTTGTAATATCCATGAAATATAAAATTTTAAAAATCATGTAAAATTCATTAGGCACTCGAGAGTCATGAGGAAGTTCAAGAATCATGAAGGTAGGTGAAAGGTCATGGTAAGTGAAAGGTCACCTCATTTATATAAATATACCTTCATGCCTCATTTACAAGGGACTTTTAGCATTTAAGCTAGGATAGCATTACAAAGTTGTTTGGTGCTTAGGTAGCTAGAAGCATTCTGCTCTTGACAAATAGTGAGGTGAGTTGTGGTGAGGCTAGGTGTTTTCCTCGAAGATGGTGTGAGAAGCTTACATTCCACTACTAAATCTTGATGGGTTTGTTGGACATGTACATGAGTTTACAACATGATTAATGAGAAGTTTTTCAATTTTGGCATTGATTCTCGTGTATCTTCATGGTGGTTGTATTGGTTATCCGATATTTTTTTTGTGTTTACTTGCATGACTCATAATGGTTACACATTACTGAACTAATTCATAGCTATTACTTGTATTCTTGCATTTGAATCTTCTCTTTTAATTCCATGCTAATGCTAGTAACCTATTACGAACTAATTTGCAATTAAATTCTAGTCTATTCTCTTTTGTGTATGTCTTAGATGGTTTTAGCTTATTGACTTCACTTAAGACATACTCTTTCTCATTGTTTTTCTATTATACTCTCGTGCTTTGTACTTCAAGCTATTAATCGTGGGTTGATTTCATCCCCATTTTCTAGACATTTGATTCTTTCCCTCACTCTAACATCTCTGCATTTGATAGCCAGGAGTAAAACACACATGATAGCAGTTGGGCCCACATACCGGATGGGGCTACTATCCCAAATGGTGTGAAGTTTGATTGGAACTGCACACCAGGGAGACCCCATAATTGTTAGCAGGACAATTTTCCCTGTTAACATATTTGGTGCTAGAAGGAAGGTTAGATGACAAGTTGAGCCTATGGAGTCTATATCTAAATATTCTTTCTTGAAATGGTTCCATCCCAAATCTTTATCCTGGGTTGTTTTTCTAAAATACTAAATCTTTCAATTCTCGCTGAAATATTTCATCACTTGTCGCAGAATAAGTTTGATGGTAGGGTGAAATAATTGTATTGGAACATATGCTTCAAATTCTTAAATTTTGTCAAATGAAGTACATTGTGAAGATGTTTCTTGTAAACTTTTCACCCTTACGCTTGAAGGTCGTAGCAAAGAATGGTGCAAGAACTTACTAACTTTGTCATTTCATTCTTTAGAGAAGTTTGTTAAAGAGATTCATTATGCTTTTGATAGATACGATTTTCAAAGTATTTAAAAATATCAATAAGCTTAGAATGAAACTAGATGAATCGTCAGAACAATTTACTGATAGATTTGTTCATCTCTGTTATTAATTTCCTGAGAGAGATGTGGGATGGATTTATTTGGATTAAAAATTTTGGTGATTGGTTTATCTTTAGCTGCAACAATTTGAATATGAAACAAATGTTAATAATTAGTCATCCAATGATCTTGGTCATCTGCAAGTTATAAATCAGCCAGATCTTATCCCTAATTTTCTTATGCCAAATTTTGTGATTCGGGAAAAATATAAAGCCTCAAAGAAGTTACCACCGGTGAGATCCCTCATCCCCTTTCTACTTTATTACCCAAGGAAATGGTTTCTCGTGCCAATAAGGAAAAATTTGTTATCAATAATTCAAGTATTAAAGAGATTTTGCATGAAAAAAGGCATAATTGTCTTGCAATACAAGTTGTTATTAATTTCTCAGAAATAGGACAACCTAAAAATCAAATCGATAAATGACCTCTTCCTATTGATGAGATCCAAATTCATCCCATTAAACATCTTCTAGAATCTATTCATGAATCTCCTCA
This sequence comes from Pinus taeda, assembly GCA_000404065.3. Taxonomy (NCBI): domain Eukaryota; kingdom Viridiplantae; phylum Streptophyta; class Pinopsida; order Pinales; family Pinaceae; genus Pinus; species Pinus taeda. Next base: position 11,712 of record APFE030468839.1, read on the forward strand.
TTATATGCTCTTACCTTTACATGCTTGCATTGACCATGACCTTGTCCTAGATAATACTAAATGTGCAATCAACCCCAAGAAGCATAATATGGATGATGGTCTATTGATACAAACTCAAAATATTGAACTAGATTTGGTTGAAAGTGATGTTTCTTCAAGGTATTATTTGTATTCTCCTTCATCCATGACTCAGAACTCCTTGTACCCTGATTTTCTTAATGAATTTTCTACATTAGCAACCACTTCAAATGCTCTTGATTCTTATTATGCTGGGATAGGTGGCAATCAAGTACAATGTAGTAATGTCTTACATCTAGAGGAAGGAAATAACGGAATGCATCTCATATCTCTTCTAATTCCCAAATCCAAACATGTTGAGATGATTATTCCCTCATTCAGGTCATTCAAGAAAACCCTTCGATTAATGGCTCTCCACTCATGGTTAATAGAGAATCTCACGTTTTAAGTGATCAGTATAGAAAAATCAAAAAGCTTAATCAAACCAGCAACTTTGATAAAAATTACATCGTTGATATATGTGATGATGGATGTTCATGTTCATTTGTTGATTTGTTAAATCCTTAAGAAGATGCAGGTGTGAAAAATTTAGATTTGGAGTACGATTTGATTATAGAATAATTTCTTATGGGAATTGATGCTTCTTCTTCAACCCACTACTTGTTTCCTACATTGTCTGATGAATTAAATATCATTGAAAATGATTTAAATCCTTTAAACACGCATTCTGGAAAATTGGATTTTAAGCAAACACAAGGTCATAAAGTCTTACATGTTGAAGAGGAAAAGAATACAATTATTTCCCATCACTCATGTGATTTTCAATATTCAACATTGTAAAATGGAAACTATTTTTAGGCCACTCATGAAATACCTTCGACTAAGCCATCTTCATTTATGGGAAAAGGAGAATATTATATATTGAATGATAAAATCAATTATTCTAACAACTGCCATGCAATCAATTATGATCTTTCTTGACCAAACATCTAAAGTAGGAGGTGGTCACTGTGCATACCCAATATTCAATTTGTTGTTACGAAAATGGGGCATAAAAATTTTGAATTTCCCCAAACTTCTCTAAACTCATAGTACCATTTACCATTGTGTTTGTCTCGTTTAGATGAATTTGGTGCTATAAATTTTTCCTCAATCTGACCCTCGGACTGTGAGATATTTCCTCCCAAAGGTTTTACCTTACCACTTCATTGGGTTACCACATGGTAGTCCACCACTGGCCTACATGGTAGTCGGGATTTTAGACCATTCAAGATCAGCCTCCTCCACTTACTTGTCGAAGCCCTTCATTGCATCGAACTGGATCTGATGGTCATGGATTAACCATGTCATCTTGACGCCTTCATTCTAGCCCTCCTTGTACCTTCAGGGTGACATCTAAAAGCACATCATCCCTCTCTTTCCATGCTAACCTATTCCTAAGCATACTTCTTTGATAACTGTCAAGACCGTGTCACCAAGCTTACGTGTGGGTGGGGTCATATGGCCTCCTCTCCCATTGGTTCACCTTTTTACTCTTATTTCCACCACATGTTATGCCATGCCTTCCCGCTTCCTTCACCCTGGAGCCTACTTTGTTGTACCTATTTTCTTCTCTAGGGTCATAGTGTCCGGCTAACCTGTCTTGTAGGAACCCTTCTCCACTAATTGCATACATGCCCCACCAACATGGTATGACTATGTCGTCTTGCTAGTCTCCTCCCAACATTTACAATTGACTCCTTACTTTAATATTCCAGGGTGAGACCTATGGGAATACGTGGTCTAATGGGTCTCACCTCCACGAGTTACTATTTCGCATTGGCCCAAATAGCTCCACTCCCTACCTATGGGGACACTCCCCTGCTTCCAAGTTATATGCCTAACTGGCCTGACTCTCCATTATCCTTGTGGTTTCATTACGCCATTTATTGTGGATATTTCGGGGTGAACCCATCAGGCTAACTCAACAGGTGGACCAGTTCCCAACCATTATCACCATGACAATAGTGTGGGACATGCCACGCACCCACCTTACGTCATCCTATAAGACCTTTCTCAACACATTCGATTCTTCTGCTCCAATGTTCCTCTATGGTGATACTTTCGAGGTGACACTAGGCAACGTCATCCTGCCTTTATGTTCTCGACGCTTCCTAGTGCACCTCCAACTCATCCTTATGAGCTAAAATACTAGGTTTATGTGGATAATGTGCCACCCCTTAGGCCAATAGAATATTCAATGGATGCACGTCATATTTCCATTTCATCTTGAAACCTCATCACTTCAGTGCTCAACATGATTTCCTGGGGTGAACCTTCCAAGTTCCACCTCTAGGCCACATCATTACACTCACAACCAATTACGTTAGGGACAAATATAGTGCACCAATCTGAGACTACCATGACTAGGGTTTTGATCAGTGCAAGGTTAAGGTTCACCCAAATTTTGTTATAAGGTTACACCTTGCCCTCCTACACTACTTCGATTTTTTCCCATGGCCCGACCAGGGAAACCCTATCAACCTCTGAGCTGTGGATCTGATCCGGATTTCAACTGACATTGCAGAAGATGCTAGGGCCTAGCAAGCTACATCCTAATGATAGCGGAAGATATCCAGGTTATTTATAATGCATGGATAACTAAGTCTTCTTGCATGGGTTTCAACTATCCTTCTACTAAAATGAATATAACCCTTTTAGCTTTACCATAATGCCTTTGCACAAGGTCAAGGGCTTATACCATGGTGACGGTATATCCATGTATATGTATAGACCTTGCCAAGAAGATGGTCCCTTATGTAGTTATTTCAAGTTAATAAAAAGGGCTTATGTTCCCAATGTTCCAAGTGTTATTACAAATCCTTATGGATCATTTCACTACATGTGGCAGCCATGATGTGATTGTAATATATATACATTGTTAACAATATGAATGAGTATCTACCACAAGCCAAGATTCCTTCCCAGTGTTATGACACAATATTTTTAATATATATATATATTACACATTCAGTGCATCAAATGTCTTATGATCAACACCAACAAGCACGTCACACAATACTTCAATTCCAGTTCAGAAGCACACACTTAGTTTGTTTAACAATATCATTAATTTCAAAGAAGAAACATGGATACACATAAATTTAAAATATCCATCAGTACCATCTCCCCACAGGGTTAAACCACATGTTCATGCATCGATAGTCTCCATTCTTATCTAGATATGAAGCGCTATTTCATCCAGAATGCAATGTAATTTAATTAGCATTTAAACAAGTGTAGGAGACTACTTATCTTTCAATTTGCAAGGAAACGAAGGCAAGGGAAAGGAATCTCCACCCAACCATAGACAGTTGCAGCCACACTTACTTGTATTTGTCACCCCTGAGCCAAATTATAGATTCTGAGGGGGGTTATTTCTTAAGGGAATTGATCATCAAATGATAACTAAAAACAAGGAATCCCAAAGGACCTCTCGCTCGATTCCACTAATTGACTAATACCACTGTCTTCAGCACAAGGAGTCTAGAGGTTCTCTACCTTACCCCAAGTGTGTCAACAATGATTCACTCCCTTCTAGGAAGTCCAAAATCCACTATAATAGTAAGGAAATAATAGAGTTATTCAATAAAGCATTCCTTTGATGTTACATTAGGATTATCATCTTCCCAAGATTTCTAGGGCTTGAAAGCCTCTTATCTCAACCCACATCTTTAAGGGGATCCATGCTGTTACATGGCTCAAAAGATTACATACCAACCCATAGCCTCCAAGGGCCCAAGTTGTTACAAGGCTCCAGAGACTTTGACTCAACCCACAACCTCTAGGGAATCTAAGGACCATTCCCCTTTTTTTCTCTTCATTTCCTACTGAATTCTCTCATTGGATGCTCCAAGGTGGTGCCTTCTTCCAACTATTGCTCCCTTCCCTTCTTTTAATTTTTGCTCGCTTCCCCAATTTTTTGTCCTCTTTTCCTTGCTAACGTTCTTTAGTGTATGGGTATGTGTCCTTTCTTTTGTAGTTCATTTAATTTAAGAGCCATCCCATTAAAATCATGCACCTGCTAGCCTTTAATGGTTGTCCAAGAAATTTAGGTTTCTTTCTCTGAATAAGAAAAATTCAATCATCCCAAGCAAGCAATCCTCCTCCCCAGCTCTGGAATATGTGTCCCTTTGACTCAGTCCCTTTTTAAACTTCACATATTTGTAAAAAAAATTACAATGCATTTCATGAGAGAACCATGGGTGGGGCTGGCAAAGACCCCCTTCCCACTTGAGGGAACATCGACCTTAATGTTCATCTTCCCACTTGAAACACCAAAAAATAAAACACAATTACATATTTTTTTATGGATATTTATGTACACAACTCTATATAATATTTATAATCATATACACACTTGCTTTAACCAACAAACAAGAAGGCATGGCATCAACCATTTCCCTCATGGCCTCCTCTGGTCCAAAGTGATTCCACTGCACCTTGAACTTCTCTATGGATTGATTCCAGAGCATGAGATTCCTCCAGTCTAGAATGCACATTGGCTCTAGATGGAACTCTCCCTCTAGTTCCACCTGTAGCACAGACCAATCAATCACATGATTAAAATCTGGCACATATTTTTTAAGAAAAGAGACATGGAAAACATCATAAACTCTAACTGATGGAGGTAAAGCTAGCCTATATGCCATTGGTCAAAACCTCTCAAGGATTTCAAAAGGCCCACAATGTCATGGTGCCAACTTGGCACATGTCCCAATCCTTAGGGAAGCCTTCTTGGGTTTAATTCTCAGGTAGACATGCTTCCCAACTTGGAACTCTTTGTGTACCCTATGTTGATTTGTATTGATTTTCTTCTTATCCCATGCCACCTTCAAATTTTGTTTTATGATATAAACTTGTTGCTCCATATCCTTGAGCATATTAGGTCCTACATGGACCCTGTTAACTAGATCACTCCAACTAACAAGAGTGTTGCAACTCCTGCCATATAACACTTCAAATGGTCTCATCCTTATGAATTCTTCATATCCATTGTTGTATGCGAATTCCACAAGTGGAAGATATTCTTCCGACTTCTTAGGCTGATGCATCACATACATCCTTAACATCTCCTCAAGGATTATGTTAATCCTCTCTATTTTCCCATCTATTTGTGGATGATAGGTTGTACTAAGGGCCTATTTTGTTCCCAATCCTGCAAATAGTTCCTTCCAATACCTAGAAGTAAACATAACATCTTTGTCTGACAAAATATTCTTGTAGATTCCATGTAGCCTCACAATCTCCTTTATGAATATTTTTTCTATGTCACTAGTGGAGTTAGTGGACTTAACTACTACAAAATGAGCTACTTTGCTCAAACTATCCACCGCCACCATGATTGCATCATGCTTCTTGGTGGTTATGGGTAATCCAATAATGAAATCCATATAAATTACCTCCCACTTACATTTTGAAATGGGGATAGGCTGCAACAATCTTGTTGGATGTTTACACTTGGCCTTTACCTAATGGAATTCTATGCATTTTTCCACGAAATCAGTCACTTCCTTCTTCAAATTCGTCTAGTAATAATATTTTTTAATGGTATTAAGGGTCTTTTGATGCCGTGGATGTCTTGAATAAGGTTTAACATGGAACTCTTTTATTAGCAGTCTTTTTGCTTCATCACTATTTGGCCCTTAATTTTTTTTTTTTTAAGTTTATTAGGTCATCCTCAGTGAGGTGATATTCTTCATCCTCGCCACTTTGCTATAATTTTTCTTTCACTTTCTCATATTTTTCATCTTGCTGCCAACACTTTTGATTCTTATTATCAGGTCCATTGTATAAGAACTTACAACTGCCAAGTGATTTACTTGAATTATTTTGCTCAAAGCATCAATTATCTTGTTTTCTTTACCTTTTATTTACTTGATTTCAAGGTCAAATTCACTAACCATGGCCAACCATATTTCTTTCCTAACATTCAACTTGGGTTGCAAAAACAAATACTTGAGCTAATGCCAATTTCCTGCCAAGGAGATAATGCCTCCACATTTTTAAGGCATGAAGGATGTCATCCAATTCTAAATCAAGGGTTACATAATTCACCTCACGCTCATTTAACTTTTTGAACTCATAGTACACTACTCACCCTTCCTGCATTAAGAATCCATCGAGTCCCTCTTTGTAGGCATATGTACACAACAAGAAATCCTTGTCAAGATCTGCAATTTTCAGTATTGGCGCATTGGTAAGCAAATGATTTAACAACTCAAAGTTTTTTTCACATTGTGTGTTCCACTCAAATATTTTTCCTTTTCTCTACAAGGTTGTAATGGGATGGCCTATCTTGGAAAAAATCTATATAAATCTCCTGTAATATCCTTCCAATCCCATGAATGATTTAACCTCATCCACATTCTTTGGAGTTGTCCACTCCATTATGGCTTTGATCTTTTTAGGGTCAACTGAGATTCCTTCTTAGGAGGTTATATACCCCATGTAATGTATTTGTGATTGTAAGAAATCATACTTTCTAAGCTTTGTATAGAGCTTGTGCTCCCTCAACAATTGTAACACTGCAGCTAGATTCTTTTCATGCTCCTCTTTTGTCTTTCAATACACCAATATGTCATCAACAAACACAATGAAACACTTGTCCAAATAAGGATACAACAAATTTTTCATGAGGCACGTGAACATGGTAGGGGCATTGGTAAGCCGAAAAGGTATCACTACAAACTCATAATGCCCATATCTTGTTGATCCAAGAGGATCTCGTTAGATCAGTTGCATTGGTTCAATTTCGTCATTAGCATTCAGTGTCCAGTACCTTCAGCTTCACAATAATGTTATGGTTGTCTAGTGTTGGTTTTCATGGTGATAAGGATATATTCCTGGTTGTCGACATATTGTTGTCGTCGGTACGCCGGGTTTGGTTGTCATGAATGGAACAGGTCGTCTTGTGGGGTTTTTATGTCACATTGTGAAAAATGTTATAAAAGGAGTTTCTTTTGGTTATGTGACAAAATCTAAAATCATAACTCTAAAAATCATCATGTTAAAACCCTAATGCATAACCTAAGTCCTAGACCAAACACCTAAAAACCTAACCTTGAACTACACCATGTATACAAATACATTAAACCTAGTCCTCCAAACCCTCTCGGGTTATGAAATACATTAAAAAACATATAAAAAAATTACAAATTATATATAAAATAGTCATAAACCTTAGTGCCTAACCGTAGGAGTTAACCATAGCAAGACCATGGAAATAAGGCCATGTGAGTACTTTTGGTAGCAGTTATCTCGTAGTCGGGGTTTACAAACAACGGAGTTTAACCACGCAGAGAATCCACATAACCGTTGTCATGTGAGCGATGGAGATAGCCGCCACAGTGTCGGAGGTTACAATAACCACAACGCAGAAACTGCAGAGTAAACCTCGGCATATGAACAGGGCAGTAAACTGTCAGTGGTTTAGTCAGCGGAACTGCCAAAGCCTTAATTGTGGGATTACCTATGCACTCACATGCATTGTCTCCCTCCTCTGCCTGGTTAGAGAATGGCTAATGATTTTGAGTTATAATAAGGTTCTAAAGTGGGGTTTTTATTTGGATTTTTAATGTGTTAAAGACATCTAAACTAAAATGTCACTATTTAACATTAATTCACTAAAACTTACAACCCTAAACTCATCCCTAAAGTCAACACATGCATTCTAAAGTTGGGCAACAGAGGTTAGAGTGCATTTGCAGGGTTATAAATCCAATTGGTGCGTTGAAGTTAAGGAAATGAGTGGTTTTGAGTTTTATGTGCAGATTCTGGAGAATATAGATTGTTTTTTTTTTCATTGTAACATGAGCATCGGGAGTTGGAATTGGGAACCGCGAGAGGCGTTGGAAAGTTGATTCAAAGATATTTCTTGTAAGAGTGACCAGAAGTGCTTGCATGCACAATAATTCTAGTTTATTTTCTATGTAGTATACCTCCTCGGATTCAATCCTAATAAAACAAACACCCATCTTGAAAGCGAACCCGAAGACATAGTCCATCAGGGACAAACTCTGTAATCAATATTGTTGTCTGGAATCACTTTATATTTTTTGTTTTCACTTCTAATTACATATTGCTTATGCTTTAATTCTGTCATCAATTCATTCCTTTCCAAGTAGTTCTCATGATAAAAGCACTTTCAGTTAACATTTAATTCACTAATGGAATTAATCAATTCTACATCAATTTGACATATGATCATTTCAAATCATATAATTTGGTATCAGAGCAGGTTGTGTTTGTAGAATTTTTCAGTGAATGTTAATTAGGTCAAAGTCACATGAGGAGAAGGAATCCTCGAGGAGATTAATATAGAAATTGGAAAGCGAAGAGTCGCTCATAAGTCGACCATGACAGGATCTGATGCAGGTGAAACACCAGAAACTAAGATGAGCAATGAACAGTTTCAGCAAGCATTCTTGAATATGTAGCATATGCTGGGAGAAATCTACAAAGATAAGAAGGTGAGAGATGCAGTTTCTTCTTCAAAGACATTGAAGAAGGACAAAGGTAAAGGCAAGGTTGATAAACCCCCTTCACTCCCATTATCTACATAATCATCATCATCATCTTCTTCTTCCAGTGAAGAATCTGAAACAGAAAAGAAACCTAAGAAAACATCTATTTTGAAACTTGATGTAAAATTTTAGTTACCTATTTATGATTGCAAAATGAATCTTGAAAAGCTAGATAATTGGATTAAGAAGTTAGAAGTGTATTGTCGTATTAATAAAATTTCTGATGATAAAATGAAAATTCAGTTAGCTACACTTAGAATGGGGAGAACAACATTAATCTGGTAGGAAAGTAAAACTCAAATAGATGTAAAGTGGATAGATAAAGTCATCTCTTCATGGTCTAAGTTTTTAAAAGCTCTTAGGAAACAATTCTATCATTTAGGATACATGCAGCAAGTTGTTAGTGATTGACAAAATTTGAGGCAAGGTAAAGGGCAGAGTATTCAGGAGTTTAGAAAGAAAGCATTGGCGCTTGGTATTTCATTGGATACACGTGAAACTTAATTAAAATAGTCGACAGTTTACATTCATATTTACAACATACAATATTGATGTTTAATCCTGATGATTTTGATGAAGTGTGTATTCAAGCCATACATATAGAATCAGGTGGTAGACCATTCAAGTTTTCACCACAATCATCCAAAGAGTTGGAATTCAAGGATTCTAATGACAGTAAGGGGAAGAACAATTTGAAGAGGAAAAAATAACGATAGCTCAGAAGGAGAGACCTACTTGTTCCCATTTCCAGAGAATCGTTCATGATGAATCTAAGTGTTGGAAAATTCATCCAGAACTTAAGCCCAAAAAGTTCCTTAGGAAGGATGAGAAGGAAGCAATTGCAGCAGTCCAGCAAGATCTAGGTTCTGATTCAGATGATAAAAGGAGGATAACTGCCACAGTTTCGACAAGTAAAACTTTTGACACTGGTTCAAGTTCGAATAATATTGCATCTTCATCAAACATAAATCCTTCAAATGAGGATAAAAGAGTTGAATTATTTAACATGATAACTTCTAAGCACACAAAGATAGATACAATGTTTGACTATGGATCACAGGGAAATTTAATATCTGAATATTTAGTTAAGAAATTGGGTTTGGAGACATGGAATCATCCAAGACCTTACCCATTAGGATGGCTAAATAAATCAACTTAGATAAAAGTCACAAAATAGTGTCGATTAAGATTTTCCATTACACCTAATTACATTGATGAAGTGAAATTATATGTGGTTCGAGTGGACATATGTGGAGTTGTCTTAGGAAGTCCTTATCTTTATGATCGTGATGCAGTGTTTTACAGGAGAGTGCATAAATATCACCTTAAGAAATATGGGGTTGAATTTATTATCGGGACACATAAAAGTAAAAATCATTTGAATTTGGTTGTTTCTAATTAGATTAAGCGATTAATAAGTTCAAATAAGAGATTTGTAATCATGTGTGTAAAGGAACAACACAATAATCGACATGATGTTTGTTCAAGTTATGAGTCTTAGCTTAAAGATAGTTTGATCAAAGAGGTAGAAACTTTTTCAGTTCTATTTAAAGAAAGAAAACATCTTCCTCATAAGCAAGGAATACAACATGAATTATAGCTGATGCCTAAAGCTTCTCTTCCTAATGTCGAAATGAATCAATTTAGTCAAGTTTGGAAGTTATTAGTTACAAGGATGTAGGTCAATATTGGGGAAAGTCAATGTTAAATTTCTCTTGTATTGTGTCACCATTTCATGTTTCAAATAGTTTGGAAGCCTCTTTTCAAGTGGAGAGGAAGGCCATTTGTTTTCATATCAAAGCCTTTCTAAAGAAGTATCAAAGTATCCAAAACATCTAAGAGAAATTTATGCATCAGGGGAAAGTGATAATCAATGGAAACATCATATAATGAATGAAGAAGTAGTCACGATTCAAATAAACCATCCAACATTTCAATACTTTCAAAATCAAACTAAGTTGCAGCAGCTTTCATATTATAGTTTGATGGCTTTATTACAGCAAGTTCACTTAGTAATCAGGGAGCAGGAAAGTATATCAAATCAAGTAGTTGGTATGATGTCAAAAATGTCTTTGATTGTCTCTGTCATTCTGCAGTATAGATTGTTAATACATGTCAATAGTATTGAATAATATCTTGTAGAGATTGTTTTCAAAGATGTGTACGAATCACTAATTCATGGTACTTCGTGGAAAGAAGTCAATTTCCATGTTCATAGCATGTTGTTTGACCATATTTGCAAGTCGTGCATACTGTAGATGGATGGAACAGTTCACAGATTCAAAATGTGCCATGGTCAGCATCATCAGGGTCATCACTTTCAGGTGGTTGATTGAATGTTTTGGTACATCATCAAGGCAAGGTGGAGAGTGAGGAATCTCTACCCTCATTTACTATCTGTTTAAGTCAAAATTTTGTGGTCCAAAAGCTTTCAAGTGGAGAGGATTGATCCAGGAGGATCTCGTCAAATCAGTTGCACACGTTGAGTTTCGTCGTTAGCATTCAGTGTTCGATATCTTCAACTTCGACAGTAATTGTATGGTGTAGGAATTTACAGGGTAATTTCCTCAGACAAAACACCAAAAGGACACCACTCAAAAACAGATCACAGATCAAGACACCAGTATTTTGACGTGGTTAAAACCCTCAAAGAGGGAAATAGTCCATGGCCTCTGCCAACATGGCCACTATAGGCAATTTATTAATAAAAGAATGAAAATTTACATAAGCTTCTCTCATGCACGGTTAACCTACAAATGACCCTCCATGCGCTTTAAATAGAATTCATGGAACAATCGGGTGTCAAGCCACGGATCAAGTGCCGGTAATACCGAGGAGAGAATGAACCGTTGGATCACTACATATCGTGACTCTCGGATTGTAAGTTACAAATGTACATAGTAAAGAAACACACTTTACCTAACTCTATACTAGACCAAGTTATACTTAACTATTCCTATGTGTCGGAATATCCTGACATCCCCCCTTAAGAACAACTTGGGATAGGATTGAAGGATTTACAAATATGACACAATAGGAGAAGGAAGGAGGCACTAGAGCCTATCCCCCCTTAGTGACAACTTCCTGAACTCAAACCATAAATCGAAGTTTAGTAAACTTCGCCTCTGTGAGAGCTTTTGTAAAGATGTATGCAACTTGATCATCTGTTGAACAATATTGCACTTCAAGAACATGGTCATGAATGAGCTTTCTGATGAAGTGCATGTGTAGTTCAATGTGTTTGCTGCGCTGATGCTGAACTGGATCTTTGCAAAGCTGAATGGCACTTTGATTATCACACCAAAGTGTAGTCGGATGCTGCTGCTCAAAGCCAAAATCTGATAGGATCTGACGAAGCCACAAGGCTTCCTTACTAGCTTCCACGGCACCACGATACTCTGCTTCTGCTGACGAAAGAGAAATGGCAGCCTGTTTCTTACAAGCCCATGTAATGGGTCCTGAACCAAGAGTGAAGACATAACCGGCAGTAGACTTCCGATCATCAGGGTCACCAGCCCAATCAGAATCAGTGAAACCAACTAATAGAGGAGCTGCTTTGGCACTGTAATGAATCCCAAACTGTACTGTACCTCAAACATAACGAAGTATTATTTTAGCTGCTTTCCAATGACTTTCTCGTGGGGTTTGCATAAACCGAGTAATAAGACCAACAAAAAAGGAAAGATCAGGACGAGTATGGGTTAGATACAAAAGTTTTCCTACAAGTTGACGGTATAAGGTAGCATCAACTTCAGGGGAAGTACAATTGACTGAAAGTTTGACTCCAGACTGAAAGGGAGAAGGATCTGGCTTACAATCTTCCATGTGAAAATGGCGTAGAAGTTCACAGGCATACTTGGATTGGGAGAGGAAAATACCTTCCTTGGATTGCAAGACTTGAAGACCGAGAAAATAATGTAAGTGTCCTAAGTCTGTCATTTCAAACTTCTTTTTAAGGCTGGACTTCACATGGTTGATAAGGTTGGAATCACTACCAGTGAGGATAAGATCATCAACATAAAGAACAAGAATGATAAGAGACTTTCCCACTTTCTTGGTGTAGACAGTATTGTCAGAATGACACCTAGAAAAGCCAGATTCTAAAAGAAAGCTATCCGTTTTGGCATACCAAGCCCAAGGAGCTTGCTTGAGACCGTAAAGGGATTTCTTAAGTCGACATACAAGGCTGGAGTCTGTTTGTATGAAGCCAATGGGTTGTTCCATATAGATTTCTTCATGCAAGTCCCCATGCAAGAAGGCAGATTTAACATCCATCTGATGGACTTCCCATTTTAAAGAGCCAACAAGGGAAAGAACAAGGCGGATAGAGTTCATTTTGGCAACAGGGGAGAAGGTTTCAGTGTAGTCAGTGCCTTCAACCTGTGAAAAGCCCTTAGCAACAAGACGAGCTTTATGTTTATCAACTTTCCCATCTGGTCCATACTTGGTTCTGTAGACACATTTGCATCTAACAAGTTTTCATCCCTTTGGTAGAGGAACAAGATCCCATGTATCGTTTGCCAATAATGAATGATATTCTTCATTCATAGCTGTGTCCCAATCTGGATGGCCTAAAGCTTCTGCAAAGGTGTCAGGATCATAATTTGCTGACATGTGAGCCAGTAAAGAAGAGGCTCTTTCAAACTGAGAACGGGTACGACGCTGATCTGTAGATTCACCGGCAAGATCACCTGCTGCATCTCGAGTAGCTTGGACCCATTTTGGAAGTGAAGGAGATGAAGGAGGCTCCTAAGAAGGTGGGGGAAGATTGTCACCCCTCACTTTCATCATCTGAAGAAGAAATATGTTCAAATGTAGAAGAGATAGAGAGAGGTGGCACATGCGCCGAAACTAGGCTCGTAGGCCGATTTATTTTCATCAAACTTTACATCTCTTCTAATGATAACATTTTTGGACTTAAGTGGAATAAGTCTATATCCTTTTACATCTTTAGAATATCCAACAAAAGTACATTTCTCACTCTTAGGTTCTAAAGCTTTATGCTTTTCATCTGGAATATGGGCCCATGCTTCACTTCCAAAAATACGAAAGTGACTTACATGTGGTTTAATGGAACTCCAAGATTCTTCTGGAGTGATATTCTTTAAAGCCTTAGTAGGAGTGCGATTTAGTATGTAATTTGCACAGTTAATTGCTTCTGCCCAATAGTTAAGACTAAGTTCTTTAGATTGAAGCATACAATTAGCCATTTCCTTTAAGGTGCGATTCTTCCTTTCAGCTACACCATTTTGTTGTGCAGTATATGGAACAGTATGTTGCATTTGGATTCCATGCTCAGTGCAAAAGTTGATGAAGTTGTTTTTAACATATTCTCTGCCATTATCTAATCTTAGCTTAAGAATTTGATGTCCAGATTTTTTTTCAACAAAGGCCTTAAAGGCCAAGAATTTGTTAAATACTTCACTCTAGAGTTTTAAGAAATATACCCAACTGCGTCTGGAGAAATCATCAATGAAAGTTAAGAAATACTTGTAGCCAGATAAAGAAACAACTGGAAGTGGACCACATAAATCACTATGCACAAGCTATAGAGGGATCGAGGTGTGCCAAGAGGCACGTTTTTCAAAACTGTTCCGATGATGTTTTCTGAGTACACATCCAGAACAAACACCATCTCTGCAAGATACCATTGGAAGACCTATCACCATATTTTCTTTACACAGATTCTGAAGGCAGTGATAGTTTAAGTGACCAAATCACTCATGCCAAATTTTGCTCACTTCATCATTATGAGGAACAAATACTGAGGGAAGATTTGATGACCCAAAGTTGTGAAACTTATACAACCTTGTAGAATCATCAGCAATACCAGTAGCTAAAATCTGTCTAGGATCTCTTAGGTCCTTGATTACAACATCATGAGGTGAAAATTCAACAATTTTACCTTCACCTGAATGAGTTATCTGATATACAGATAGAAGGTTGCTGGATAAGGTTGGAACACATAATACATCATTAAACTGACCATTGTCTAGATGAACAGTTCCAGTCCCTACAAATTAAGAGATCTATCATCACCAACATATATATTTTTGGTGTTACAATCATTTAAAGAAGAAAACATGGCTTTGTTTTTGGCCATGTGATAAGAAGCTCCAGAATCAATGAGCCACTCATGAGAATGAGAGGAAGAAGATACATTTAGTGCATAGCCAGACCGAGATGCTTGACAACCACATGCAGAAAGTGCCATTCCTGAAGATGAATTTGAAGAGTGCTCCAAATGGATGTTATGCTTCTTCATTATTGCTTCCAAGGCTTCTATCTTCTTAAAGCATTTAGATTCTAAGTGGCCATCTCGATTACAAAAGTTGCAATGTCTATCAGTCTTCTTGCCTTTGTTTTTATTTGCCTTATCATTCTGGTGAAATGACTTTTCATTTTGAGGCTGAAATTGCTTAGGACCCTTGTTTGGCTTAGGACCATTCCTTTTTGGATTGCGTGCTTGCTTGAGAAAGATCTTTTTCTCCCTAAAAAACAAAAACACAAAACCCAACACGGACATGCAAAAAAAACAAGCCTTATGGCTTAAAGTATTTAAGGATAACTCTTGTTAAATCCATTAATGTTCCTATATTTTATAAATCTGAGTGTTGTAGAAGTCAGATTTTGTATTTGGGGCTATATGGGTCATTGGTAGGTGTTGCCATTGCTACAACTCCCTCCAAAATTTTGGCATACATCCAAATTTTGGAGCCTACTCTAACCTTGCAAGTTTACATTTCTAGTGATAAGAGTCATCCCATGTAAATGCTCTAAGTTTCTAGTCCCTTTGTGTAGAAAACCAAAGTGTTGTCTTTTGGCATGAGAAGTATTGTACATTGTGAAACTAGATTTTTGTTCTATTTCAAGAGGCAACTTTGGTACTGATGGGTCCTATCTATCATATAGACATGTACTAGACTCATTCACAATTTTTTATGCACTATCATACTAGTGTCCTAGAATTTCAGTATTTAAGGATAACTCTTGTTAAATCCATTAAGGTTCCTATATTTTATAAATCTAAGTGTTGTAGAAGTCAGATTTTGTATTGGGGCTATATGGGTCATTGGCAGGTGTTGTCACTACTACAACTCCCTCCAAAATTTTGGCCTACATCCAAATTTTGGAGCCTACTCTAACCTTGCAAGTTTACATTTCTAGTGATAAGAGTCATCCCATGTAAATGCTCTAAGTTTCTAGTCCCTTTGTGTAGAAAACCAAAGTGTTGTCTTTTGGCATGAGAAGTATTGTACATTGTGAAACTAGATTTTTGTTCTATTTCAAGAGGCAACTTTGGTACTGATGGGTCCTAGCTATCAGATAGACATGTACTAGACTCATTCGCAACTTTTTATGCACTATCGTACCAGTGTCGTCATTGTTGTCGCAATGTGTACCTTAAGTGTTGCATTTAGAGGAGATTGTTTTTTTTCCATCACATTAAGGGGATCATGTTTTTTCTAAGTGTTGAGTGTTCTATGTTGTGTTGTTGATGTTTTTGAGTGTGTTATCATGTTAAAGTCCTACCTTGGTTTCATATCTACCTCATTGATCCCACACAGTCAAATTCTGGAAGATTTCATGCCCAAACAACCTAAGCTCACCCTGCCCTGTGAACTATGCATTGCATAGTTTTAAGCCTCAACTTGCATCCCTTGCCTCCTAGAATTGAGAAAAGTGTAGTTTCTACCGCCAAGGACTTTGCATTACGCAGTCATATTGCTCAATCTCGAACTCCTGACCTCCAAAACTACGCAATTGTTGCTCCCGTCCAGTCTCTTTCTATGCATTGTGCAATATAAGTCTGTAGTATGTCTCCTTGGCTCCTTGAATTGTACAACTTCACAATCCAACTGCCTAGTCTCCCTCCAGAACTATGAATTTTGTAGTTATAGATCATAATATTGCCTCACTATGAACCTATTGTGCTATTCAACCACCCCCCTATTTATTAGTGTAATAGCTAATATTCTATTAATAAATGGGGACCCTTGATAAAAACCCTTCAAAAACGAAATTTATCACTTAGGCACTTTCTTTTAAGCTTTTAAAGTATAAAACAAGATATTAAGTCAAATCCCTTTGAAAACTCGCCATTCTCACCTTTTTGCATACTGCTAGAACAAGTGTGTCAAAAGCCTTATTAACAAGTAAAACCCATGAATTGCGATCAAAAGGATCACCACACTTAACTTAGATATCATTGGGCATTTCATTTAAAGCTAAGACCTAAGGAATTTCTTATTAAATAAAGCCCTTATCTCAATCACACATCAGCGCTCACAAAGGATGCAAACCCACACAAAGCATGATGAAATGTGCGAGATGTGATATTGTGATAGGACAAGTCAACCTTATCGTATTGCATCAAAATACTTAAAAAAAGGTCTAAATCTTATGAACTGTGCGATCTTGTGAAATGCGATAAAAGCCCAGACCCAATAGAAGCTAATGTCATAAATGGTAATTAAGTCTTCCATGTAGTGAAAAGCACTTTATAAGGTAATTACTCCATAAAACAAATTACACTCTAAGTTAAAAAGAATATATTGCTTATCTCGCATCCCACATCCTGTAGAATCCTAAATAACTTTGAGAAAGTGCACAATCAAACATGTGATAATGTGGTTTGTGATATTGCATTGCAATCGAAAAATCAACATTATCGCAACTTAAGCCCACCACCTTAAAAGTTTTCCTTCCCATTTTGTGATGTGGCACATTAATGAGTAATAAAGGCAGTAATAAAGAACCATTAATGGCTATTTAATATAGGTTAATGGAATTTATGTTAAAAAGTAGCTCGACATGATACAATATCTTTTCATCTACATTTGATTAAAACTGATTTCTTGTCACCTTTTCAGGTTATCTGTATCATTCATTCTCATTGTAATTCTTGATTATGTTTATCCGATAAACTTCTGCTTTGCTCCATTTCAGGAAAAATCCGCATGGAGCATCGTTAAAAACAATGGGAAAGAAGGGAAAGGCAGCTACGTCTGAAAAATCAGAAATGATCCCTCTTTTCTCTGATATTACATGCAGTAGAGACGAAGTAACTACGAAATGGGAGCCCATGTACAACTTATTAGAAGAGGAGCACCCAAGACCACTAGAAAAAAATGCCACAAAAGATGCTCAGAAGTCATCTGATGCCTCCTATTTTGAAATGACATGTTCTTTCCCACACTGCATAGCTACACGACCAAAAATAATCTAGTACATGAGCATGGTCAAATGGGTAATTGACGAGGTAGACGTCGCAGACCGAACATTCAATAATCACAGGCAAGTGTTCATGGGGTCTTTCTCAACAGACAGCCTACGACTAATGTACTAGTTACCTGAGCCACAAAAGTTTTACAACAAACAGTTCCTTGAGCAATTTTCCAAGGAAATGAATATCTGATAGACGTCAGACAAACCTGGAAATCAAGTGAAGGCAAGCTCAAATGGGATCAAATTGGTATGTACTCTACGACATCCATTTCTCCCCCTCATAGTTTCACAACAACAATGTTATGTAGATTGTTAGGTAAACCCGATAGCACCAAGTTTTCCCTAGAATGGCTCCCATTGATAGATGCAGTAGTGAATGCAACAATAATGAACTGGGCTCAAATTCTATCACACAATTTGGCTAAGGCCATTATAGAATATAGAAGGAAGAGAAATTCTTCTCTAAGAGTGTGTCCCCCTTTTTTCATGAGTTCTTTTGTAATGGATGCAATATGTTTTAGCTCTAAATTTCCCAATATGGGATGGAAGTGGATTATACAAGACTCGCTTCCCATCCATATGTACCATAAGATTTTGTGGGAATCTCAATTTCACCCCTATTTTTATAAAATATTTCAAGGAGTAATGCTACCCATCCATAAATTATTGTACAACAGAACTGCCCTAGGTTTTCTAAAGAGGTCAAAGTAGATATTTTTCCATTAGCCAGATGGTTTGGGGAAGAGACCTTTAGCTACATCAGAGTATTTGGGAGCATTACTTCACTGCATGTTTTCCCATATTATGTCCCCAACAAATTAATGGCCAGAGAAATAACCTACCAAACAGTAGGGGAAGGAGCATTAAGAAGAGGACTAAAAGAGAAAAAGAAGTCCATTTGGCCTACATTTCCATTACAATGTGGTGAATTTGTGCTACATGATTTTGGACATGCATGCAAGGAAGCGGATATCATTAAGCATCTAAAATTAGCTATGTTTCCGGGAAGACAGTATGACCCAAACAACATTGTTAAGGATTTTACTGCTATGGTAAAAGTAAAACAATTCACGCACAAAGAGGATTCTTTGGATGACCTCTTCCTACAAGCAGAAAAATATTCACAAGTGTTGCATTTGGCATATGTACTTTTAACCCCCGGAAAGATGTTAAGGCTTTCCATGCGTATAGGAAAAGGAGATTATTGAAGGTCCCATTGGACTTATTGTAGATAGAACCAATAAGAGAGCCAACTCCCAGTGTAAGCTTGGAGGGTAGCTCCAAACAAAAATCTAAAGAAGAAACCCAAGAGAGATATATGCATGAGTCAGAGCACTCAAAGAAGCAGTCTCAAAATGGGGGAGGAAACACAAATAAAGAGTCTGAGAAGGACAAATATGGAACTACAAAAGATACGACCAAGCAAACCTCAACAAAGAAACGAGCAGAAGTTGCCTCTACATCAACGCAGTCAGGTAAAAGCCCTATTATTGATTTGCAACAAGAATGGGAACAATTCAACAAAAAGCTTCACACAGATTCAAACCCTAAGCAAACATATAAGATACAAACTCCTAAGAAAACCCAACATAGGTCAAATCTAGAAATGACAAGGGAAGGAGCTACAAGCATTCAGGACGTCGAGATCATTCTTGCTACTCCCACTTCAGAAATTGTTTTGAGAATTGATGAAATATCTTCACTATATGTATTTTATAGTGCTACCCACAAAGTTGTATTCAAGAGCAAAGGAATAAAATAAAGTTGGGTGTTGTAGTTGTTACGACTCCAGAAAATGAGCCAATGGACTTCCTATGGAAGGACTCACCCATGGACCCATCTGAAAATCTCACAAAACTGTCGCAATTTGCAGGAGCCTATGCCACAATAACTATTGACAAAGAAACAGAGGTCCAAATTCTACTCAAAGAAAAGGAACAAAGAATTTTGTTGTTAGAACAACAATTATCTCAGGAAAAATCCAATCAACAAGCAAAATTACAAGTAGCCCAGCTCCAAAAGGAATTCGAACATATGAGAATACAACATCAGGCTAACTTAGTGAAATACATGCGGGAATACAAGCTATGATAGATAAGTTTAAGGATAATTTGCAAATGAGTGAGTTCAGGAAGGAAGCACTCAACCTTAATTCCCTACTAATGCAGCAAAAGGAAATACTTTGCCAAAAAATCTCACAAATAAGTCCATATTGTGAGACCAGTGATAAGTTAACAAACCAAGTCGTTGACATGATACCTGAGTATGACGGAATCCATAAAAGTATTTCTGACTTTATCTCCTGGCAAGAATTAGAGGATAAAAGAAAGGCTGACCTATCGAAGCTAGAGGAATCTCATAAAGACATCTTGTTCACGAATTGGGATTCTTGGTTAAAACAAGCGGAAAGGGAAACAATGATAGCAGCGACAATAGAAAACAACATAATAGAAGCCATCAACGAAAATATTCATGGAACTAATCTTGTTACGAAATGTATACTAGGATTTTTTCTGAATTTCAAATAGTTAGAGTAGCAACAGAGACAGGGAATGCACGAAAAGGAGGAGGAAATCAGGCAAGTAAACAAGCTGAATTGGGAAGCATACTGGCAGTTTTTTTTGAAACCACACAATTAGTGGATGATCTTGAGGTGCTTAACAACCTCTACACAAAATATGGTGCCAACACTAACAAATGCCATGTTTTCTACTCAGTTAAAATCTGTAATCGGCCAACCAAATCAACTCAAGCCAATGACTGATATTTTCGATCTTAGAGATCAATTCCAAAGGAGTTAGTCATTTAATTTATTTTTCTTTTAGTTTTATTTTTGCATATTATGAGGAAGGTTGTTTAAAACTCCTCAATGACTTTTTGTAATAATCTACTTTAAGACATACAATTTAGTATTTAAACCCCTCTCATGCATTTAGAGAGGGGTCCAGAAATTTTATCAAAAACATTCTTCAAAACATTGCACTTCTATACTTTTGAGGAGGTTTTGATGAAATGAATGGAACATGATCTATTTTATTTCAAATATCTAGCATGCTCTACTGAAATGTACTTTTGTACTCTTAGAATGTGTTAGATTGATTGAAATTGGGTCAATATTGCTAAAGCACATGAGCAGGACTTATCATACATGGTAATTTTATCTTATGATCATGTTTTATTTATGTAGCAAGCAATACTTCTTCTTTCAATTGTTTTATGTATGAAAATCTGGATTATAGTTTATCATTATTGCAATTTTTTATGATGTTAGCTCTGATTCTATTCTTAATACATGAATGATTTTATATGCGATATATTTCTCTCAATTGTATTGTCTAACTATTTATCCAAAATTATTATTGTTAAATTATTTAACTTCTTATTATAGTTGAATGACCTTTATTAACAATTGTTGTAAGATATCATTGTAGATTTCATATTGTATTTAATTCCTGGGAATATCTATAGTTAAATAATGTTAAATTAGGATATATGTATGTGCTTATTAGTTATATTAGATTACACTTAGCTTAATCATTTTCCCGTTACATCATAGATCACCCCACCAACACTATCAAAATATTTTATGGGAAGCTGGTCCCATTATTCCCAGTTGGAGTCACTACACCAAATAGAAAAGGAGTTGCTAACCAAGGTCCGGACTGGGTGGTTTTCCCCCATGTTGTCACAATGATTTCCAAGGCTTCAACATTTTGGTGCTAGAAGGAGGGCCTAACTATGAATGGAAAGAAAATCTAAATCAGTAAGCCATTTCAAGAGTAAAACTCCCTCACCATCACCTCCAACTTCTTGGTCACATTCTAAATCCCCAAATCCTAAGTGAGAATTTGTAAAGAAATCCTTAGAATCCACTACTGAGGTCTCGAAGAAATCAGATCAATCTTCTTCTATTGAAACTCCTGAAGTGCAGTCTTTAATCCATAAACTACAAGGGATTTCAATATCTCAAGAATAATTGAGTTATCCCAAACTAGTGTTACTTCTCAGTTTCCTTCCTCTCAAAGGTTGACTAGATCACAGAGTGAAAAATTTGGGATCCCCCCATTTGAATTCCCTCTACCAAACTGAAGGAGAACTAAGAAAAAAAAAATTGGATATCATAGTGAGGTTCTCTCATCATCACCTGAAACACCTTTATTCATTCCATCCACTTCATCACAAAATCAACCATCCACTTCATAACTCCAGATTGTGTTTTACACTGGTACTGGAGCGCAAACCTCCTCTTCCAAATCACCTTCAATTACTGGAACATCTTCCTCTACACATATACCCATTATGGATCAAAGACCATGGATAAATCCAGAAGTTGTTCAAATGGCAGGACCATTACATCCATTATCTGTGCATCCAATGAAATGGTTGCTAAAATGTAACCTAGATGATGGTTTACCTGTTGAAGAACACATAAACAATTTTATGTTGTCCATAAATATGAAAACAGTGGTGGAAGAAGATGCAATTGTAATATTATTCCCTTATACTTTACAAGGATCAGCAAGATCATGGTGTTTTTCATTACCATCTATTTCCATTAATAGTTGGGATGCCTTTCAGTAGCAATTCTTAACCAAGTTTGGAGATGATCGATCGACAACTACTCTTATCAATGATCTCTCCAACTTGAAAGTTGAACTTAGAGAACCAACTAAGGACTTCAATTCACGATTTAATAAGTTATTGAATGAAATACCAATGGCATCCAAGCTCAGTGATGAGGTCCAAAATGAATGGTACATTTCCTCTCTTCCTTCAAACACAACTATTTTTGTTGATAAGGCTACCAAACCAACTTTGGCAGAAAATATGAAAGAACCAATAGTTGTAGAAAAACATATTTTAGCTTTAGAAAAAAAGAATGCATTAGAAGAACAAAAATCCAAGAATGTAACTTTTAGGGATGAATCCTAGAAAAATGCACCTAAGGATCCTTTTGATCTTGAAGGTCTAAAAAAGGTCCTTAAAACCATGTCCAATGAAATGGTTGACATCAAGAAACAAGTAGCAAAGGCTTCCTCAAGGAAAAAATTTAGACCTTACGAAAGAAGCCCTACCTTTGATCCTAAGCCTCCAAGTACAATATAAAATGTTGAATCAGATGTGGAGGAAGAATAAGTCTCAACGGTTGAAGAACAAACATATCATGAAGAGGTAGTTGAGTTACAAGGAATACGAGATTTTATCCTTCCCAATGAAGAAGCACAAGAAGCATTACCTGTCACAACCAAGAGTAAAAGCCATGTTAATTTTCCACAAAAAAATCTAAAAACAGAAAGCATTAATACCAACTCCCAAAGACAAAGAAATATGTAAGCAATATTCCCCCAAATCCACTCAAACCAGTCCTCCTCAATCAAATTCTTCACCTACAGCTAAAACCCTGCTAGTCTCTAATGAAATGGAATAAAACATCATTGAAGATATGAAAAAGACTAGGGCGAACATCCCATTCCATGATCTGAGCAAGTTAAAACATAAACAAAAGCTATTTCTCAAAGAAATAAAAGTAGTCCCCACTTCTTCTCTTCCCGGTGCTGTAATCTCACAAGCTGCTCAAGAAATGGGAAGGCCTCCTATTACCTCATTAGACAAAATTGACCCTACTAGTATTGCTCTAACAGGAGGGAGACCCAAATCCCATAATCCTCCATTTCTTTTGACTTTTGATTTTTTCTACAAAAATCTACACAATTGTTTAGTTGATTCTAGAGCTTCATCCATCATTCTATCAAGAAAAATTTGTGCGAAATTGAATTTGGAGCCCCAAAAGTTTGTTGTTCGCATTATGCAGTTAGATCTATCCCAAGTCGAAGTTATAGGAGGACTCAATCAAGTCATTATTAGACTCTCATCAAACCTGAAAGTGTGTTAAGTCATTGACATCCTTGTGGTTGATATCCTTGAATTGTACGACCTAATCCTTAGCAGAGACTGGTCAGAAAAGCTTCATGGCTATTTCGCAACCGACTGGTCCCACATGTGGCTTCCCTATAATGGTAAGCCAAATCAAATAATGGTTGACCGAGAGAAACATCAAAAGTATATCGTCACAGAATTAGAGGGAGAAAATGAACTAGTTGCATACAGTAGCAATATCATTGGAAAATACTCAGTTGAATAATTTCTAGGAAATTTTAATGCAAATACTTCACCCTTCTTGGGAAATTTTGTTAAATCACAAGTTGAAAATTATTGTCAAACATATGCTTCTAAGTGTATAAAATTTTTAGATAAACATGTAGTTAGCTCTTTATTTTGGAAATTATTTTTTGATGGATCTAAATCTAAAGATGGAGCTGGAGTAAGATGCATATTAGTTAGCCCAAAAGGGGAAAAAATTATATTAGCATGCAGGCTTGAATTCGAATGCACAAACAACACTGCCGAATATGAAGCATTGGTTCACGGGTTGTATAAATTCGTCGGCCTTAATATCAAACATCTACAAGTGTTCGAAATCTTGGAGATTGTAATAAAACAGGTAAGAAATACTACATTGCCTCTCTGGACACTTGAAACATTATCAATCATTAGTCCAGGACCTCACTTCTCATTTTACAATGTTTAAAATTTCCCCTCTCCCAAGACTCCAAAATGCAAGTGTTGATCTATTGGTTAATGTTGCATCCAAGCTCATTCCACCAGGAGATTATAGCCCTGATCACTTTTCTTTTGAATTGATTTTTAGGCCTTCTATTCCTAAAAATATCAGCAATTGGTGAGTCTTTAATAACAATCTTGATATCATAAGTTTTCTTACATCTAAAGGCTCTTATGATGACCAAATAATAGATGAAGATCAGCATGAGCTAGCTCAAGCAAGAAACAACAATAAGTTCTATCCTAAATCAATTGTTAAGCTCGAATACTTTTATGATCTTAAGGACAGGTTCAAGAAACCTACTAACTCAAAACTTCAAAGTTCAACATTGAAGTTTGAACTAGTTAATCTTGGAACTGACCTTAAACCTCAAAATATCAATCTAAGACTTGGTCTTACACCAGATGAAAAATCATCCTTTATTCATTTGTTGAAGAATACAAAATTGTCTTTGCTTGGAACTATGAAGATCTTAAGACATATGACACTTCCATCATTCAACATACCATTCCCATGATATCTAATGAAAAGTCGGTACAATCGAAGTTGAGAAAAATTCACCCAAATTTAGAAAATTAGATCAAATCTGAACTGAATAAGCTTCTCAAAGAAAAAGTAATTTTTCCTATCAGGCATTCAAGGTGGGTTTCCAACCTTGTTCCAGTCAGAAAAAGGAATGGTATTCGAATATGTATAGAATTTAGAAATCTCAACAAAGCTTGTCAGAAGGAAAACTTCCCATTACCTCCTATGGAACAGATACTACAGTTGCAGGCTTAGAACTAATGTCTTTTCTGGATGGATTTTCATGTTATAATCCGATTTTAGTACATCTAGCTGACTGGATAAAGACTACATTTCGAACCAAATGGGGCACCTATGCCTATCAAAAGATGCCATTCAGATTAATCAATGTTGGTGGAACATTTCAAAGAGCCATGGACATAGCTTTCAAAGGTTTGGTAAATAAATCAGTGGTAATTTATTTAGATGATATAACTGTGTATTCAAAAATGCACAGTAATCATTTAAAGGATTTAAAAAAAATCTTTGAGTGTTGTCAGAGGCATGGAATTTCTCTCAATCCCAAGAAATCTTTTTTTTCTTTAAGAGAAGGAAAGCTCCTTGGATTTATCATATCCAAAGAAGGAATTCACATCAATCTTGATAGGATAAGAGAAATTTCTGAAATCCATTTACCTCATAAAAAAAACCTATGAAATCTTTCCTAGGTCAAATAAATTTTGTCAAAATACTTGTCCCTGATTTTTCACGAATTTTTTTACCTCTCCAATCTATGATTAAGAAAAACTATGTTTTTAAATGGGGACATACTGAGCATGAAGCTTTTAATTTAATCAAACAACATAAACGCTCCCTCTTTAGCAACCCCGAACTTTTCTAAGAATTTCATTTTATATACCTTTGCGTTTGAGAAATCATATGCAGCTATATTAACACGCGTCAATGATGACAAAGCCAAAGCACCAATTTCTCTCTTTAGCTCCAATTTGCAGGGGCTGAATTAAACTATTCAAATGTTGAAAAACAACCTTTCACTATTTTCAAATCGATAACGCATTTTAGACCCTTTCTCCTCAAAACTCACACCAAGGTAGTAGTCCCATTCTCAGCATTGAGAAATCTATTAATGCAAAGATATGTAGGTGAGAAAAGAGAAAAATGGATAACAACACTGTAAGAATATGACATTAAGATCCGATCAACTAAAATTGTAAAAGGTCAAGGGTTTTGCAGAATGTTAGCAGGAGCATCCAGCTTACCAGCACTACAAGATTCAAGTGATGACATACAAGTATATGAGGTAAGCCTCAATGACACTGAATCCAAATATGTTGAGATCATCTTTTATTTGAAAAATGGATATGCCCCTATGCAACTAAGTTACAAAAGAAAAAGGGCTTTGAGGATAAAATCTAAAAAATATGAGATCATCAATAATTTCTTGTTCAGAAAGAATTATGATTCTATTTTTCTTAGATATCTTGAAAAATCTAAGGCAGAAAAGGTTTTGCAAGAACTCCATGATGGGCCAGCTAGTGGACATTTTGGAGGAGACACAACAACACATAAAATCCTACATGTTGGCTATTATTGGCCAACCTTATTCAAAGATGTGCATGAATATGTAAGGAAATGTAAAATTTGTCAGATAGTTGCTAGAACAAAGGAAACCTGCATTACCATTATAGCTAGTCAACATTGAACAACCATTTGAACAATGGGGACTGGACATAATAGGTGAGATCATTCCTCACTCTTCAAAGAAACATAAATATATCCTTACAAAAACTGATTAATTCACAAAATAAGTGGAAGAAATTCCACTTAAGGTAGTCAATTCTAAGAACAACATTGAATTTATTCACCAGATTATTATTACCATATTTGGTCTACCATCTTCCCTCATGTCTGACAATGCATCCTATTTTACAAGAAATTCTATGACAAAATTTGCTCTTAAAAAATGTTTTAAACTTAAATACTCTGCTAACTATTATCCTCAGGGAAATGGCTTGGCTGAATCAACAAACAAAAATCTCATAAGAATTATTAAGTGAACTATTGATCAAAGTTAGAAAAACTAGCACAAATCTTTAACATTTGCTCTATGGGCAGATCGAATAACACAGAAGGCCTCAATAGGCACTTCTCCTTTTAATTTGGTATATGGGAAAGAGGTTGTCATCCCTACAAATGTAGTTATTCCCTCTCTAGCCCTGGTTTAATTTATTGAAGAAATTCCTTCCTCCTCCATGCAATTAAGACAATGACAAATTCTTAAGCTCAAAAAAGAAAGGGAAAAGGCCAAAATTACACATGCACATCATCAATAGTTAGTCAAATCATCATTTGATGTGAATTCTATAAGTTCAAAATCCTTTTAGCTCAGAGACCTGGTATTAAAGTGGGATAAAGAACACGAGGAAAAATGTAAGCATACCAAATTCCAAAGAATGTGGATTGGCCCATTTCAGATTGTGGAACAAATAGGCTCATTAACCTTTTAATTGAAAGATTTATCAGGCAAAAGAGATTCACTACCTGTTAATGGGCAAATTCTAAGAAAATATTTTTCATAGAAGATAACCTCTTCTATCCCTTGTACACTATTGTCTTTAATTTTCTAGCAAAATAAAAGCTGAGTAGCATTTACTTTTGGCCTTTACAATGATATTCTTTTTTATATTTTGACTTTTCGCTTGTATAAGTAGGGATTGTTAAGAATATGATTTTCACATTTGAAACATAAGCTAAGTTCTATTACTCTGAAATCTTCTTGTTCTCTACTAAAATTACTTGTCCTTTGCTAAAACTCAATTGTGTAAAGAAACCTTTATTCTATCATCAGTTAAGAAAAGTATTTATATCAAAGCAAAGACTCTCTACAGAAAAGTATCCTTAACTCTAAAATTGTCATCTAGAAACTCTTAAGGAGTCAATGATTCTCCCCATCTAGTAAGTTTTTCTCTTTTTAGAGTATAATTCTAAAATATGCTTAAACTTGAAGGATAAGAGGTCTCATCAAGAGCCAACTTACCATGATCATAGGGAAGTAACAAGCTGACATTAATAATATTGCACATCAAAATAGGGTAATGCTTAAGATTATATTAATCAAAAGATAAGGGGTCTCATCACAAGCCAACTTGTTCAGTTAAGTTACAACCAGTGAATGGCATTGTCAATTTTGGCCACCAAACCAAGACAGTGACCTTTAAGGAGAAAAATGGATTGTTTAGAAAAGAAAGGAAAAAGGAGTAAGTATATGAATCTGAATTTATCTCTAAAAATTGGACTCTTGTCTAGGTGTGATAGTGAATTATTGTTGGTTAAAAGGTAACCTTGTCGAGGCTATGGACGCCTACTGGCAATAGAGGCTCTATCTATGACAACTGAGTACATCTATAAGCTAATTTGCGAGAGCCCCCTATTTTTATCTTTAAAACCAAGTAATGACTGATGTAGACAAAGAAATTTTCATATTGAAGAGGATAATAAAATGGATGATAATTGGGTAGATTTTGTTTTTTTATTATTTAGAGAAATGTTACTTATCTTATATTTCATATATTTTTATTTTCTGAACTACCTTTATTTGGAAGTTTTTAGAAATTTCAAAAAATTGTCAAAGATAATTAGTTCTTCCAGTGAATCGCCAATTGTTGTGTTATTCAACAGCCCCCTCATTTATTGGTGTAATAGCTAATATTCTATTAATAAATGGGGACCCTTTATAAAAACCCTTCAAAAAATAAATTTAGCACTTATGCACTTTCTTTTAAGATTTTAAAGAATAAAATAAGATATCAAGACAAAACTCTTTGAAAACTAGCCGTTCTTGCCTTTTCGCATATTTCTAGATCAAGGGTGTCAAAAGCCTTATTAACAAGCAAAACCCACGAATTGTGATCAAAAGGATCATCGCACCTAACTTATATATCATCGGGATTTTCATTTAAAGCTAAGACCTAAGGCATTTCCTATTAAATAAATCCCTTATCACAATCGCACATCGATGCTCACAAAGGATGCAAACCCAAAAAGAATGATGAAATGTGCGAAATGTGATATTGTGATAGGACAAGTCAACCTTATCGCATCACATCAAAATACTTAAAAAAAAGGTCTAAATCTTATTAACTACGTGATCTTGCAAAATGCGATAAAAGCTTAGACCCGATAGTAGGCAATGTCATAAATGGTAATTAAGTCCACCACGTAGTGAAAAGAATTTTATAAGGTAATTACTACATCAAAAAAACTATGACATAAGTGAAAAGGAATATATCGCTTATTCTACATCTGCATCTTGCAGAATCCTAAAGAACTTTGAGAAAGCACACAATCAAACATGCGATAATGTGATTTGTGATATAGCATCACAATCGCAAAATCGACATTCTCACAACTTAAGCCCACCACCTTAAAGGTTTTCCTTCCTGTTTTGCAATGCACTACATTAATGAGTAGTAAAGGCAACAATAAGGAACCATTGCTGGCTATTTAATATAGGTTAATATAATTTATGTTAAAAAGCGGCTTGACGTGATACAATATCTTTTCATCTGCATTTGATTAAAACTTCTTTCTTTTCACCTTTTCAGGTTATCTATATCATTCATTCTCATTGTCATTCTTGTTTGTGTTTATCCGATAATCTTCTGCTTTGCTCCATTTTAGGAAAAATCCACAGGGAGCATCATTAGAAACAATGGGAAAGAAGTTGAAGGCAGCTACATTCGAGAAATTAGAAATGATCCCTCTTTTCTCTGATACTACGTGTAGCAGAGACCAAGGAACTACGACATGGGAAGCCATGTACAACTTATTAGAAGAGGAGTAGCCCAATCCACTAGAAATAAAGGCTAGGACAGATGCTCAATAGTCATTTGATGCCTCCTATTTCTAAATGACATGTTCTTTACCCATCGCATATCTACATGACCAAAAATAATCCCATACATGGACATGGTGAAATGGGTAATTGACAAGGTAGACGTCGCAGAATGAACATTCAAGAATCACAAGAAAGAAGTCATGGGATCTTTCTTAGCAGATAGCCTACGACTAATGTACTAGTTACCTGAGCCACAAAATTTTTACAGTAAAGAATTCCTTAAGCAATTTGCCAAGGAAAATGAAGACCCGACAGAAGTCACACAATCCTAGACATCAAGTGAAGGCAATCTCAAATGAGATAAAACGGGTATGTACTCTACAACATCCAATTCTCCCCCTCATAGTTTCACATCAACAATGCTATGTAGATTGTTTGGTAAACCCGATAGCACCAAGTTTTCCCCATGATGGCTCCCATTGATAGATGAAGCAGTGAATGCAACAATAATGAACTGGGCTCAAATTCTATCACACAATTTGGCTAAGGCCTTTATAGAATATAGAAGGAAGAGAAATTCTGCTCTAATAGTGTTTCCCCCCTTTTTCATGAGTGCTTTTGTAATGGGTGCAATTTGTTTTAGTTCTAAATTTCCCAATATGGGATGGAAGTCGATTGTACAAGACCCATTTCCCATCCATATGTACCATAATATTTTGTGGGAATCTCAATTTCACCCCCATTTTTATAAAAATTTTCAAGTAGTTATGCTACCCATCCATAAAGAAGTGTACAACAGAACTTCCCCTAGGTTTTCTAAAGAGGCCGAAGTAGATATGTTGCTAGTAGCTAGATGGTTTGGGGAAGAGACCTTTACCTACATCAGAGTATTTGGGATAATTTCTTCACCACATGTTCTCCCATATTATGTCCACAAGAAATTAATGGCCAGAGAAATAGCCTACCAAACAGCAGGAGAAGATGGATTAAGCAAAGGACTGAAAGAGAAGAAGAAGGCCATTTGACCTAAATTTCCATTACAATGTGGTGCATTTGCACTACATGATTTTGGACATGCATGCAAAGAAGCAGAGATCATTGAGTATCTGAAATTAGCCACCTTTCGAGGAAGATATTATGACCCAAACAACACTGTTAAGGATTTTACTTCTATGGTAAAAGTAAAACAGTTCACCCATGAAGAGGACGCTTTTGATGACCTCTTCTTACAAGCAGGAACATATTCATAAGTGTTGCATTTGGCACTGGTAATTTTAACCCTGGAAGATGTTAATGCTTTCCATGTGTATAGGAAAAGGATATTATTGAAGGTCCCATTGGACCTATTGCAAATAGAACCAATAAGAGAGTCAACTCCCAGTGTAAGCTTGGAGGGTAGCTCCAAAGAAAACTCTGAAGAAGAAACCCAAGAAAGATCTACACATGAGTTAGAGCACTCAGATCATAAGTCTCAAAATGGGGGAGGAAACACAAACAAAGAGTCCACGAAGGACACAACTAGAACTACAGAAGAGATGGATGAGAAAACCTCGACAAAGAAACAAGCATAAGTTTCCTCTACATCAACTAAGTCAGGTAAAAGCCCAATTATTGATTTGGAACAGGAATGGGAATAGTTCAACAAAAAGCTTCACACAGATTCAAAATTTGATCAAACATTTGAGATACAAACTCCTAAGCAAACTCAACACAAGTCAAATCTGGAAACAACGGGTGAGGGAGCTACGGGCACTCAAGACGTTGAGATCATTCCTGCTACTCCCACTTCAGAAACTGTTTTGAGAATTGAGGAAATACCTTTGCTAGATGTATTTTATAGTCATACCGACAAATTTGTAGTCAAGAGACAAATGAAGAAAAGAAAGTTGGATGTTGTAGCTGTTACAACTCCGGAAAATGAACCAATGGACATCTTATGGAAGGACTCACCCATGGACCCATCTAAAAATATCACAAAATTGTCGCAATTTGCATAAGCCTATGCCACAGAAACTATTGACAAAGCAACAGAGGTCCAAATGCTACTCAAAGAAAATGAACAAAGAATTATGTTGTTAGAACAACAATTAGCTCAGAAAAATCAAATCAACAAGAAAAATTACAAGTAGCCCAGCTCCAAAAGGAACTCGAACAGATGAGAATACAACATCAGGCCAACTTAGCAGAAAGAGATGCGTGGATACAAGCTATGATAGATACGTTTAAGGATAATTGCAAATCGATGAGTTCATGAACAAAGCTCTCAACCTTAATTCCCTACTAATGTAGCAAAAGAAAGTACTTTTCCATAAAAATGTCATAGATAAGTCCGTATTGTGAGACTAGTGATAATTTAAAAAACCAAGTCGTTGACATGAGACTTGAGTATGACTAAATCCATAAAAGGATTTTTGAATTTATCACCTGGAAAGAATCAGAGGATGGGAGAAGGTTGACCTGCCGAAGCTGGAGGAATCTCATAAAGACATCATGTTCATGGATTGTGATTATCGGTTAGAACAAGCGGAGGGGGCAACAACGATAGCAGCAATAGCAGTAAACAGCATAATAGAAACCATCAATGAAAATATTCATGGCACCAATCTTGTTACGAAATGTATTCCAGGATTTCTTCCAAATGTGAAACAGTTAGAGCAGCATTGGAGAGAGGCAATGCAAGAAAAGGAGGAGGAAATCAGACAGGTAAACATGATGAATTAGGAAGCATACTGGAAGTTTTTAGTGAAACCACACAATTACTGGATGACCTTGAGGTGCTTAACAACCTCTACACAAAAGATGTTGCTAGCACTAACAGATGCCATATTTGATGGGTAGTTAAAATCTGCAATCAACCAACTGACTCAGCTCAAACCAATGACTGATATTTGCGATCTTAGAGATCAAGTCCAAAGGAGTTAGTCATTTAATTTATTTTTCTTTTATTTTTATTTTTGCATATTATGAGGAAGGTCATTTGAACATCCTCATCTATTTTTTGTAATAATATATTTTAAGACATATAGTTTAGTATTTAAACCCCTCTCATGCATTTAGAGAGGGGTCCAGAACTTTTATCAAAAACATTCTTGAAAACATTGCACTTATGTACTTTTGAGGAGGTTTTGATGAAATGAATGGAACTGGATCTATTTTCTTTCAAATATCTAGCATGCTCTACTGAAATTCACTTTTGTACTCTTAGAATGTGTTAGATTGATTGAAATTGGGTCAATATTGTTGAAGCACATGAGCATGACTTATCATACATGGTACTTTTATCTTATGATCATGTTCTATTTATTTATCAAGAAATACTTCTTCTTTCTA
Organism: Pinus taeda; assembly: GCA_000404065.3. Lineage (NCBI taxonomy): Eukaryota > Viridiplantae > Streptophyta > Pinopsida > Pinales > Pinaceae > Pinus > Pinus taeda. The sequence continues at coordinate 44,836 of APFE030468839.1, forward strand.
TTGTTTTATGTACGAATGTCTGAATTATAGTTTAGCATTATTTCACTTTCGTATGATGTTAGCTGATTCTATTCTGAATACATGAACGATTTTATATGAGATATATTTCTCTCAATCGTTTTGTCTATCTGTTTATCCAAAACAATTATTGTTAAACGATTTAACTTCTTATTGCAGTTGAATGATCTTTATTACCAATTTTTGTAAGATATCATTGTAGATCACATATTGTATTTAATTCTCAGGTATATATATAGTTAAATAATGTTAAATTAGGATATATGTATTTTTTTATTAGTTAGATTAGATTACACTTAGCTCAATAATTTTCCTGTTACATCATATATCACCCCACCAACACTATCAAAATCATTTCTGGGAAACTGGTCCCATCATCCCTAGTCGAAGCCACTACACCAAACATAAAAGGAGCTGCTAACCAAGGTCTAGACCGGGTGGTTTTCTCCCACGTTGTTGCAATGATTTTCAAGGCTTCAACAGAACCTCAGCTGCACAATATTGCTTCACAAGCCTCCAAAAATGTGCATTACATAGATGCAAGCCTCAGTCCCTCACTCATGTCATTGGGAACTGTGCACTATGAATCCATGAGCCTTTCTCCCAATACAGTACTAGGTTCCATGCCATTCAGTGATTCTCATGAAGAAAGATATTTCTGGATTGATGTCATCTTGTCATGAGTGGATTATGCTTGTAGGTACTACATCTTGACATGACAGGATGATGCTCAGAGAAAAGTCGAAGGAGATTGTGCTAGAAGACACTTGGGAAGATGTAACTATAAGATGATCATTGAACAAGAAGATGAAGGGACACTAGATTGTGACAAAAGCTAGAAGATCAATATCATAGTGAAGAATCCTTCCATTGAAACCATTAGCAGGAGGAAGAGGAAGACCATGCAACATCTTTCATGAAGACACAAAGATAGTAGCACGAGAAGAATATTGACATTGACACATCATCATCAAGTCCATTGTCATCAGTTTTAATTCGTGCCTTATCAAGGTATCATGTTGAGATTCATATGAGTCACCATGTGCCACATCATTTGTGGATGTAATTATGTAATTTCAATAAAATGAGAAATTCAAGGTAAAGAGGAAGTCCAAGAGTCACCTATAGAAAGTGAAAATTCATGTAGAAGTCAAAGAGTCTCATGAGAGTTCAAAAATTCATATGGAAGCTTAAGAGTCATCAAGGAAGTCCAAAATTCCCAATGGAGGTGGAGAGTCACCTCATTTTTTATATATACACTATCATATCCCAACCAAAGGGATTTTAACATCGGCTTCTCCAATTAGGAATTAAAAGGAATATAATTCTTTTGGTGAGAAAGTGGTGGCTTAACACTCCACTATTAGAGCTAGTGGTGTTCATTCATACCTTTATCATCTACCACATCCAGATATACAAATTGGGTGGAAACATTTGAGTCTAGCAGATGTATCTGGTAGTTGCATACCCTTAGAAATGGACCAGATTTCCATTTCTTTGGATTGAAGTACGAAGTATCTAGGATGGGCCTCACTTGGGTAAATAATTGTGCAAGGCTAGATTGAATTGAAAAGTATCCTAGATGGGTGTTGCTTGGGTAAATATTTGTGTAAGATTGGATTGAAGTGCAGAGTATTCAGGATGGTCCCTACTTAGGTAAATATTTGTGCAAGGCTGGATTGAAGTGCAAAGTATATGGGATGGGCCCAACTTGGGTGAATATTTTCGCAAGCCCTGAATAAAGTGTAGATTATCTAGGGTAGCTCCCACATGGGAAAATATTTTCGTAAGGGTCGGATTTCCCCACAGAGTGTAGAGTTATCTGGGGTAGGACCCACATGGGTGAACATAGCCTGGAGACCTAGATGTAAAAGAATATGAATCCTAGAAAGGAATAGATTTTATCAAGTGTGGGGTCCACCTCAAGGATTATAGGTGTGAGGGTAGATAATACATGGAAGTGAAATTGCATCTAGGATATCTAAGTAACCAGGGGTTGTGCCATTATGATTTTTAGTGAGCGCCTGAATTTTCCCTTGGCCTAGATATAATAAGGAATTATGGAAATACATGGTGAGGTAGGCCTAATATCTCCCACTATTATGACATGAGGTGGCAATCACCATGGTGGATTGATGTGTCCAGGTAGGTGCCATGCTATACCATGGGCGATTTGGCAGAGCCATGTGGGTAATACACGAGTGCCATATGGTAGTGTCTTACTATTTTGGTAGGGTTTAATGGGCTCAAATTTAAAAAGGGGCATAAATTTCAATTTGGGAGTCAGATTGAGATAAAATGTGTCATTGGAAAGCTCTAGTTGAGTTGAATATGATGGTATTATTGGTTTTGAGTTTTGGTAAGGGAAAGAGAGGATTTTTGTAACCCCATCTTCATAGTAGACCTTAAGGGTTAGGTTGATTGTAAAGAAACACCTGTTGTAGCCTAAGGAAGTACAAGGGAGTGGGAGGGAGTGTTACAATATTCATCATTACATTACTTTTTTCTATTCTTGGAAACTCAACAGTTAATGCTCGGTCCCATTTTCGTGTGGCCCTAGGCTTCCTTTTCCTATATGGAAACTAGCCTATCCTCTCTCATAGTGGTAAGTATAATATGTGTAAAGTCCTAGAGATTCTAACTTTTGGCTTGTTACACAGAACCCTCCCTATGAAGTTGATAGATGTTGACTCATGACATGTTCATGAACCACCCCAGTAAACATGTGCAAACCGTTTCACTTGATTTATCCTCCTAAAGGTATAATAAAAATATATTAAAGAAAAAAATGTATATAATCTTTAGTTGGTGAGGTCCACTGGAGCAATAAGAATTTGACATCACTTGGTTTTATGTCTTAAAATAATAATTTGAAAAAAGTTCTAGGTGAGACAAGGAGGGATATGTATGACATTAGTATGCATGTGTGTTTGTATGTGGCAATAAGTTTGAAAGTATTATTATACATTCAATATCCCTGATATCTAAGGTCTCATAGGATTACCATATGAATATATTGATTTTCAACATGATAAGTTAGCAGGAATGTATCATCTCCCACCACTCACAGGTTGATAAATGTTATATTATTGACACATAAGTAGAAGCTCCATAAACATTGCATTATTAGTCTTCCTAGTTTTTTATTTCATGCATTTAAAATTATGAACAATGGTTAACAGGTCTAATGAAATTACAAAATTATGCAACAATATCATAGAACAAGGTTTATGGTATTATGGTGTGCAATGTTTAATGTTTGTGCTCTGTAAAACACCCACAAACTATTGACACCTTTAAAGTGGATATAACAAAGTTTGACTGAATACAAATGTAATACATGGTATATCACAAATTGTGTGACTTCAAATGCTTTGATTTAATATGGTATTCGATAAGGTTTATTGCATGGTGCCATGCTATATGGTTGACTTCCTTTGTTTATCAACACATACTTTGTAAACAACATAGAGGATGTGGATGGCAGTTTGAATGGTGATCTAACACACATTTAATGCAACAAATCCTAATGCACACTTTGGGAATCCAAACAACATTACAGTAGTTGGAAAGTAGGTCGTTGACTTTACTATTCTTCTTACCATACTGAAATTTTGTTGGAAACCTAGTTGCATAATCTTGACAATGTGAATAATTTGAGAGAACTACTAGTAATAGTCCCAAGAAACATAAAAGCATATTGGGTCACAGGTATAAAGAAAATTCAACTTGATTAAGTGGGTTTTGAATTGCACGGCTACTCAACGAGTTTTTTTATGGATTGATTTTGTTTATGCATTTTTGTTTTGGGCCAATATTGTTTTCGATATCCATTTCCCTACCATTTCTCCCTACATCGTTCATATTTTTTTTTACATGAAAAATAAATTATGTCACCAATCATTCAAATGAATCTCATTTTAGTTAAAAGTATATGCTAAAATATCAATATGTAGTCATTATATTTCAATTTCATTTCAAGAAGGAAGAAACATTCCTTTACAGGATATCATGCAACTACTTTGAGTTTTGTATCTTGTTATTAAAGTTGATACCCACTCTTTTCCTTATGGAATAATCTTCTGGCCTTCACTATACTACCTGCGTGTATCTTGTATTTGATAAAATTACTATGTAATGTAAGAAAAACTTTGGGTAATGATGTCCTCTATTCTCAACTTTCATGTCTCCAATGGCCAAGATAAATTCCTTTTTCATTATTAGAGAGAAGAGTATAAACCCTAATAAAGGTTCATTCCTTAGATGGTGAAAATTTATCTTGAATTTTTGTCCATACTTTATTCAGTGATTGTAGATTGTTGGGTCTTTTCCACCTTTCTCTATTTTATTTCACATCATTGTTAACATGGTCATTGAAGGTAGCACTTTTGGATGCCTTCACAGTATTGTTTCTATTATATTTCTCATTAATGTTCAAGCTACATTTTACTTCACATTATACTTCATACATTATTGACATGCCAAATTCTTATTGTCATACCATTCTAGGAATAATTTATTTAAAAATGGTTTCTTTCTCCTCATATATAAATTGGCCTCTATCACACATCCATGCTTGCAGTACTTCCATGATTTCCCCTAGCCATATGTTGTAGGAAACTTGTCACTATGTTAGGCTCCAAAGACTACTAAGATAATGTGAATTCCTCAACTTTGAAAGTTGACTGTGTCATAGCCTCAAAAGTTTAAAGTGATATGGTTGCCTCTAATTTGGGGTTTTGAACATACCATGGCTATTATTCTCCCCTATAATAGTCATATTCATCTCCTTCACCATTATTTCCTCTTTTAATCTCCCTAAGGCAACGTGGCATCCCCCTTGGTCCATTCTGAAGGTGTATTCCAATGAAGAGTGTTCACAATTTATCCAAGTATCACATTCAAATTATGTAAAATGAAAGGTTGTTATCCACCATAATGGAAGGGAATCTATTTCCAAAGTCATTTTGTGTAGCAAATTTCACATGATATATGTATATATGTATATTATATAAATATCTTCACTAGAAAACAATTAAAATTTATTTTGACACAGTCTATATATATTCAAAGGTCTGATACAGAGTGCTCTCCTTCACTCTTTTTTATACTATTTTCGACATGCTTTTCTCTGCGTACACTTTTGTGATATTTATCTAGTAGCATGTTCATATTTCCATGACTTACAAGTGTCATTATATATTTGGAACAACCATTTGTTTACCATAAATTATTCACACTTTTTAACCCATCTTTCCATCATATTTTACTCAGATATTCATATCCATTTAGCACATCAATCACTATAGTTGATAATGAATATTTTTCCACCATACTTTCATATTTTTCTAGTCATACTTCATGCGTGACTATGGGTTGTAATACAAATGAATGGAAAATAACTCTCTTTAATCCTACAAACATAGTTTACACATATTTAGCACTACTTTGCTCATTTATTATTAAAACTACATACAAAATATGGGCAATATTGTATAGTAATGTGATAGTACCATATGCTTTGTTTTCTCTATACAACTTAATGATGTTATGATGCTTCATCAAACAATTTGCTTGGACATAAAAATGTGTATCCTCTTGTTGTCATTATTATTGTATATTAAGTTCATGTTGCTCATAACATTTTGTTCTAATAGCATGTATATAAAACTCCCTTCCCTCATGCAATTCTTTTTCCCCCCTGTGCATGTTTTCAAGAGACCTAATTATTTATGTTAAACATGATATCATACAAATATTTGCTTTGTTGATTTCTTATATTGTGCTTCAAGCAAACTACTTAATAACATATTTTTTCTTGATTACAACATATAATGAGTTTATTTAGCATAGGATCTCAAGGAAATTGGAAAGGTCAAGGTAGAAGAACTAATGTTCTTGGAGAGAAAATAGAAAAATAGAAATTAGATTATCTATACATTTTGTGTAGATTCCGAAGATTTTAATCAATTAGCATAGAAGAGGCACCTAGACCTTAGGGTCCTCCTCCTATGCCTAATGCCTCACAAACATTATCTCCAGCACACCCAAGTATCATGGAAATCCATGAATCTCACTTGCCTTAGTATAAACCCATAAAACACGATGGTTTGGATCCAAATCTTGCTAAGTCTGCATCTAGTTTTTCCTACTAGCTTTCTACTTCACATAATTCAATTCATCCATTGATTTTTATACCTTATGCGCCCTCAACACTTTAACAGGCCATGTTCTCGAGTGACCATTAGCCCCTCATATCCCTTTCTCACATTGTAATAGGAAATCTAGATCTATCCTTTGTGTATTCACGTTCCGCTTAGACGGCATTCCAACATAATCACATGCTAGCACATCAAGAGAATATGGGGAGGGAAAGAGAGAAATATCTTTCTAGTATATGAAGCCATTTGTATCAAGGGAAGAAAAGGGTGAAGGAAAAAGGAACATGGTTGGTTCTAGTGGGCATCCTAAACTAGCATAAGCTATTTAGCTCTTTTTTATCATTATGGTTCTATTCGAAATTATTTGAACATAGTCTAGTTTCCAACACATTATATTTTTTTGACAACATTCTATTTTTACAATACTATATTCTTTTATAACATTGCTACTTGTGGGAGGCAAAAGGGTTGACTTACATGGTTTCTTATGTGATGATGGATGATATTCTCATGCATGGTTTTATGGGATATTTGATGATGACATTATTTTATGATGTCATATTTAGACATTGTTTATGGTTTTATGAGAATATTTGACAAAAGTAGACATTATTGGGGACCCCACCTACTAACAAATTAAATTAATAAAAATACTCCTAGATAAACATATCCCTAATTAAAAAAAAAAAAAAATTAGTTTAACTTAATTAAATAATATTAGTTTTAGAACAATTATTCTCTCTAACTTTCCAAGTATGACACAAAATCAACCAAAGGGCATAGAAGGAGGAGATGGAAAATTAGAGTGAGGAGAGGTATGCTTAAACTTTAATAGTTTTGATTTTCCCTAATAAATTACATTCTTAAGTACAAGAGATTACTTCTTTTGGTTGATAGAAAACTCATTTGATTAACAAGAAGGGAATAACTTCACATCATTCATAGATTGATTTATTAATTTTGTTCTATATTTCTTGCATTATTTGTGCTATTAGAATGTTTGATATGTTTTATATCAATGCTAATTCGTGAAAATTTTGTAGTATTATTTGTTGATTCAATATTATCATAGAGGTCCAGGTACATCCAACAACTTTATCTTGTTTTTTTTTGGCACTCATTTTCATATGTATGATTGTGCAACATCTTAGACATATAGAATAGATTTTGGTCGAGATTTTCATAGGGATATGACATAACAGTTTGTTGTACTTGCATACTTTTTAATAAATAAATCAACATTTGACAATCTCTCTTACTTGGCATACATCTTTAAAATTCTTATGTTTTATTTCATGAACTTTATGGGCATAATTAGTAGTATATGTTGCTGAAATTGTGAGTCTAATTGTAATAGTTTCTATTGTACTCACATGGTCTTGTGGCCAATGAAATATAATTATAAATCTGCCAAAATTTGTCTTATTATTTTGTTTTACACATCCTTTCTTCCAATTCGGTTAGTTGTATAGTGTGCATTTTGTATAAATTTTTGCTTTAAGTTTATTTATTTGTTGTACATATTTTCTTTCTTTTTGTTCGTAAATTTCATTGCTTAAATTTTTTCTCATTAATTATCAACCAAGTCTCATAATATGACGAGGTGTCAACAAAATATATACAGAAAAATACTTGACTAATTCTAAATCAATAAAGACTACACCATTTTGTTACAACCACACTTTTTAGGGATTTTATTTAACATAGATTCACCCCTTGCATGTCACATAAAAAAAAAAAATTAAATATCAATCATAAAATGTTATTCAATTCATTAACATTGTAGTGGTGTCTTGTAGGTCCAGTAATTCTACCACACTGTCTTGAATGAAATCATTTGCACAAAGTGAAAATAAATTACCTGAGAGAGACCTCTGAATCCTAGGGTCTTTCAACTCTCAATAGATCCTTGGGTTGTAAACTATCCACAAATGACCCTCATGTCATGCAAAAAAAATATCCAACGCACAAAAAGTAAAGACAAAACAAGAAAAATAAATAAATTTTCCTACATAAATGAATTTAAATAAAGCAACACAATTACCATGAGTCCTATAGTGTTGTAAGTGCATCCCAGATTAGGGGGGGCTACCTAACTAGGAGCACTATAAGAGTAAAATCTTAAGTCATAATGGAACCAGTAATAGAGTGTTTGTATTAATTCATACATAATGTTACTAATTAAAAAACTAGTGTTCAAAAGATGGTTATAAAAGCTCCTAACATAGGTGATTGGTAACTTGGGAGAATCTTGTTTTGATGTTCCTTCTCCTTCCTTCTTCCCTAGAGGGATTGTTTTCTCTTGTTGGTGTGTCCTCTATGAAAATTGGAGTTTTGGTAGGGGTTTGACGCCTCCCTTGTCTAATCCTAGTGCTCTTCCTCATCTTGAAGTAAAGTGGAGTTTGCCTTTGTCTCTTTCCCTTTGATTTTAGAGGTGTACCTAGGTAAGTTAAAGAAATTGTTGCCACCTCCTTTGTAGGCTTTGGAGACACCCTTGGTATTCTTCTTCTTCCTCCCTACTATGTGTTTCAAAATTTTGTTCAGCCTTCTATACTTCATCCTCTTTTTCATCTTCTTCTCCATCCTTTTTATCATCTTCTATTTCTTCATCTTTGTCATCTTTTGTTTCTTCTTCCTTGTCATCCTCTTACAACAGCTAACCTACTAAATTTTCATACAATAAAATATATAGAGTTCATAATGTCTAACAACTTTGATTGAGGGACCCAAAATAAGTGTTTTGGACCTCATATTAGTGTTACAACCATACTTTTGATTTATAGAAAATTAACATGTGACTCATAACGATCCAACCAACATATTACATTTAGAGATGCATTCCCAGGTAGGAAGATATTTTGTTAAAAAAAGATAACATCTTGAGTGGTGTTGATCCTCATGGTTGAATCAATCACTAGACGTGAAATTCAAAACTAGGCATAACTATCCGCTTGTATCGAATTTCAGTCATTTCTTCTCATGTCTACTTCTTGTACCTCAATTTGATGTGCATAGCTGATGCATTTTCGATAGCCAACAACTACTAGTCCTATAACTCATATAAAATATGTAAAATCTAAGGTTAATCAAGTAAATAAAATACACTAAAACATAGACTTAATTGATGAGAAAATTCATTTAATGATAGATAATAACCTTAGTAAACTCGTAACAGCTAAGGTCCTAAGATTGATAATAATAACAAAGTTTAGGAAAACAATTTTGAGAAATATAGGGCATAGAGTTAGAGTATTTATTAACTTGATTTCTCTTTAGTCCTTTACATTTTATTGTGATTTACATTAGGAAAATTTCATCATTATTTAGTTATGTTCATCATTTATACAAATTCCAATAAGAAGATCACAATGAAAACATAAGAACACCTAATGTAGGTTGCTAGCACGGGCCAAAACCCCTCCTAAAGAGGATAACCTACAAAAATATCTTCTTATAGAATCAATTCAATGAAGACTTCTAAGACCTTGACCCAAGACCAAACCTTTCAAGGGATGAGCTAACAAAACCTCAAACAATATCATTGCAAATTATGGATTGAGGAAACCATATGCCCTCCAACAAACTCAAACGTGTGAGTAGATAAGGATGTCAACAACTTAATTTCATTTCCCTTACTTCTTTGTTGGCCTTCAAACAATTTCTCTCTTCCTCCCTAATGAGTCAGACTTCTTTTATTTCTCTTGGATCAGACATCATTTGATTTATGTGTGTCTTCAACTGGGAGAGAGATCCTCTTTATATAGGCTTTTTTTGAGGGTGGATTGGGCCTTTCTAGGCCAACTTGAGGAGGCAGGATGAATCCATCTCTTGAAGGATTCTAGACTCATTACATTACAATATTAAATTTTCCTTCTTAATACATCAACCTTCCAAGAGCTAACACAACATGACTTAACTCTTTGACTTGACTCAAATGACCCCTAGAGCACTCAATGGGTGCTTTGACCTAGGAAAAACAACTATGGGAAAGAAACGCACTTATCAATAAATAAATTTCGTTTAAAAATAATATTTATTTTTATTTTTATTTTGACAAGTACATCAATAATTACATCAAGTCATGACTCAAGTACAATTATGATGACTGACACTAGTTACATTTCAAAAGTCCCTCTTAACTAGGGCGGTATTCATAATTGGACACATGTATAAGGACAATACATTCATTGAATTATTCTCATAAGAAGAGTCAGATTGGTAAGTCGTCTTAAGCATCAATATTATGATCAATATACAACCAACATTGTCAACATAGCAAGGCCTTGACTAACAAGCTCTATCCCTCAATAGATCAAAGCACAATGTTGGGAGGTTTTACGTGGGAAACTTTACTACCTCTCAAGTAACATACCCCATCCTGATGTTCACAAGGTATGTCCTTCTAGGACTATTCTTATCTTGGATTCCCAATCCTCAAATAATATCGGTCCTCTTCCACCACTCTTGAGTTGGATACCTTGTCAGATCTCAAAGAGTGTTGGTCACCAGACTACCTATCTTGGATTCCAAATCCTCAAGGACTATCTATCTGAAATGCTTGCCCAATCCTCTAGACGCCATTCTCTCTCATGGCTACCACTAAGTTTTACATTTGTTAGTCCTGGTCTAGTGCATGACACATGAGGCAGAGAATCATATTTGTCACTCAATATCAACCAGGGAGGAGAACCCTCTCTACTAGGGAGAAGTGTCCATCATCATCTACTCTGATAGTATCTCTCAAGGATCAATCATCATCATCATCCATGTAAGCTTTCTTTGAACATCATAGGGCCCTCTATATGTAGTATAATCATCAAAACAGGGTACACCATCAATTTCTATATCATCAGTTTGCATATGTCATGTCTCAAACCAATCATCATTGAGTTGGAACGTGACTCCTTTTTAACATCAATAAAGTGATCTACCAATACATGATTTTCGATCCATATGCAACCTACTCTTACATATCTTATTGATATTTACATCAGCTCCTTCAACCAAGTACCAAGGAAATAACCCAATGGAATCATGATATCTTATTTAAAATGAATATTCTTCATATAGCAGGATGTGAAGAACCCATGAGTATATCATGTCATCAACAACATCATGGTATTCCTTCAATATTCATCAGAGTCTTCAATGGAACATCAACATATCTTAGCCAGTCATCTAGCCCTGCTCCTCATTTCCAAGATGATGTCCATCATGCTACAACTGAACCAACAACTTTTAAGAAGAATATATTATTATTAGCTTCTAGCAAAATATTTATATCGATCAATTTACTATTATATCAAGTTCATGAATCCTTCTGTATGTTGGTATTAATTCTTCCCTTCTAAGCATCCACAATCACATGATCAAACCATGAATATTTCTTTATACATCAGAGTACTTAAGGATCCAAGGGTCCTTACATGTCCCTCCTTCCATCATGCTTGCCAAAACAGAGGATCTGCTCATCCATATTTTTGTACCTGCAATATTCATTAACAATTACAATTAAGTAAAATATACAATAACAAATGCATGATGTCATTTTGTAAATCTAGTATTACCATGGAAACTTATAGGATGGACTCCTAGAGTTTTCAAGCTCCAACACTAGACCAAGGGATCCATATACAACTCATGAACCATATCCATACATAATTTTCATGAGCCCTAGATACAAACCCTATAAGACCAAGGGTTAGGGTTTCTATGAGGGAACATGGATAGGGTTTCCATATGAATAGGGTTAACTTATGTCGTCAAGGGTTTTAGATATCAATACCAATATCAACAATTTTAACAACAAAACCTAGAATGATATGCTCAACCAAGCCTATAATATTTTATGTAGGATCCTTAATCAGATATTCCATACATACCTCAATATTTCATATCTTTATCGCAAGGGCCTGATATTTTGGACGCCATAGTCTCTCTATCATTTTTCCTCAATGTGTGCATCAACTCAGGATATTAATTACTTTATTTATCTAATTATCTTTCATTGTTTCAAGGTCAATATACTACTTCTCTTCTTATTTTTCATCAGGGATGTACAGATCTAGAGAACTTTCTCCAACAATATACTATATACCCAATAAGTTTCTAAGATGTTGACAATGATTGTCAACAAAACTTATCTTGTTGTCAACTACTGATGTAACAATAACCCTTTCTCATGATAGAAAAAAAATGAGGATTTCTTCATCTTTATAGAAGGGATAACAACAAACAAAACCTTCCTTCAAAGAGATGGCTTGTCACAATATTGTGACTCTAATTATTTCCTATGGACTGTTATTTCTTCAAAATCAATAAATTTCTACTCTTCTGAATACACTTTGAAAATGCACAAGTCTCATAGGATTGACAACTACAACTGTAATGATATCCCAAATTTCTTCTTCAAAAAGTTGCCATACTTATTTTGAGGTACTTGACACAATGATGTAACCTTACTGCTTGTATCTTGCCTTCAACTGTGACAAGTCCAATTTGAGGCTTCCTCACTAATGTTTATACCCTAGGGATAGGGTTTTAATATACATTTTCATGCAAAAATGGTTCTAAAATGAATGACACTATAAATTACAAAATCAAACAAGTGTTCCTTTCTAATGTAGTTTGGATTCACTAACTTTTGTATGCTTAGGACTATATATGTGTGTGTGTGTGTGTGTGTGTCACTTTTGTCACTATAGAATGTACATGCCATTCTGTTGTGCTGTACAACAACCCCCTATTTCATAAATTTTTTATACAAAATCTTAATATGAAATGGGTCCCTCAAAAATAAACTTAGTTAGATGTGTGAATAAAATGGTATGCAACTCATCATAAGGAAATTCTTGTCAAAAGCCCCAATGTAAGTAAATCATTTTATACAAACTTTTAATAAGAAATAAAGTGTTTCTTTTATGAAACTTAAAAATCATTCAATATTGTGTTAAAGAGATCGGATATCGCATATTGCAATATTAAAGGAAACTCACAAAACAACAACCTCACCCAATGCTCTGATCCGAAAAGGCAATCGCAATCAGTAAATCGAAGAAAACAAATTCCAATGCACAATAAAGCAAAGCCCCTCAATTCCTCTGATGTGATAACGCTAATTGTAATCGGAAATCGGCAACTCGGCCATGTCAACAATAAAGGAACATTTGAAGAGGCCTACTCAATTCCTCCGATGCGATAAAGCTAATCACAATCGGAAATCGGCGCTCGGCGGGAGTTACATGATAAAGGGATGGGGCCAACTCCCAATTGCGATCTATTAATTAGGCGCACATCTTAAAAAGCAAATATATTAAAGGAAGCTTGCATGCATTATATTGTATCACCTTTCAGTGATCGGAAATATTTAAAGCAAGTCTTAAAAGCCTTCCCTTTGACATTCCCAATCATTGATCAACAATCATTAAAAATATAAGGCACACTTGAAACAATCATTCGGCATATGGGCGATGTGATGGACATTTATGATGATATTTACCACAATTGACAGTTTAAACGGCTATTCAATATTGAAATTAAGGATGGATCGTTCAAAGGATTTCACCCATGGTAATCCTTAACTATATTATATTTTATGCCAATCAACATAATTCTATTCATTATCATATTGGTTTGCAGCATAACTTACTTTGTATCACTATTTGCAACTGTTTGCGCAGAATTCTTCTGAAACCAGAGAACCAAAGAAAATGGGTAAGAAATCAAAGAAGTCCACAACAGAAACCCCTACAGTAGCAGCTCATCCAGTCAAAGATCCCGAACCAAGCAAGAAAGGATTAATCTCAGATAGACGTGCCTTGGTCTAGGAAACAAGAGTTGGGAGAGGATTTACAATCTAATAGAAGCTGAGGACCCTGATTAATTATCACAGTCAGCCACAACTGACTCGACTAACAAATCAGAAGGAACTCTTAAGGAATTGGCTTGTTCCTATCTACACAGAATAACAGCACGAGCTAAAATCCTGCCATATACAGACGTAGTGAGATGGGTGGTGGAGAAAATTCCAGCCCCAGACAGAACCTTTTTCACAGCTGATGGGAGGATATTTGGCCATTTTAGCCTTAAGATCTCATGAAAATGTACCACTTACCTCGATTTGAGAAGCGATACAACAAGGTGTTCTTGGAGACATACACAAAGGAGAATGATTTAGAGTCAGCCCCGATAAAGCAATGGAGACATTTTCCCAAAAAGTACAAGCACAAGTCATCGGGTAAGTACTCTGTTGACTCTTTGGCTTCCCCTTATTGTAATGTCTAGGCTATGATGTGTACGATGTGGGGAATACATGATTCAGACAAATTCACCATAGAAATGGTACCCGTAATGGAAGCTGCAATCAACGGTTATGTAATGGATTGGGCTAATATCTTATCTGATAAAATAGCTACAAAAATTTTAGAGTACAGAGTAAATGTGTATAAAATTTCTCAGATTATCCCCCCATTCTATTACAGTGCTTATATTATGGACACTATTTTATTTAATTCAGATTATACAATACTTGGGTGGAAATGGACTCCTCAAGACCCAAATCCAATCCACATTTACCACGAACAGTTATGGAAGGCAAATTACAAAAACCATTTGTATAAAATTTTCAATGGTTTTATTCTCCCTGTATATTATTCTATTTTTAATAAACCTGCTCCAAGGATATCCTCGGAAGCAGAAGTTGATTTAACAATAGTAGGCAGTTGGTTCAGGGAGGAGAAATTTACTTACATAAGGCTTTTTGGTAGCCTTACTAAACCCCATGTTCTTCCCTTGTATGTGCCTGATAAATTGTTAGCTCGGGAGTTGGCCTACCAAATAACAGTAGAAGGGACATCCAAAACCCTTAAGGATTCAAAGAAGCATATTTCGAAAAACTTTCCTTTACGGTGTGGCATTTTCACTTTGCATGACTACAAGCATGCAAAGGAGACAGAAAAGATACTAAAGTTGAATCTGGCCACAATTCCTAACAGGCCATATGATCCAAGACAGGTTGCTTATAATGTCATGTCTCAAGCCAAACTTGCTAAGTTTGATCATAAAGCCGATGAATTCGATGATCTATTTTCCTCAGCTGAATCATTATTTCAAGTTAAAACATTGGCCCAGATGAGGTATCAAGATGAAGGACTGGAAACATTTAATATGCTTAGAGACCAAAGGTTGCAAACTCTACCTCTAGACCTATTAGCCACAACCCCAACAGTGCAATCAAGTGAGACTGAACAACAAGCTATTGATAAATCTCCAGCAGTAGAACAAATTCCTGAGAAAGAAAAAACACCAGAGCAGGAGCAAGAAAAAGAAAAGGGCGATGAACTTATTGAGTCAAACGTTCATATTGATCCAAAACTACTCAAAGAATGGCAATAGTTTGACTCAATAATCAACAATACAGAGAGCTTGCAGGGATTTAGTACTCTTGAAGCAACAGTTGGATAGAAGACATTGACTAATACAGTTCCATCTGAAGGAGCAAGCGGCCACCCATGACTTAGACAGACGTTGAAATAATTCTAGAGAACCCTTCTGATGAGATTGTTCTGCGAGTAGAAGAAATACCACCCTTAGATGTCTTCTACATCCCTAAGTATAGGGCTATAATAAAGAGACAGAGGAAAAAGAAAAAACTTGATCAATCTTCTCTTCTACCTACACAGATTGAGATAACTAATGTGGCATGGAGAGAGGAAGTCAACCCTTCCGAAGACCTTACTAAGCTCTCTCAATATGTCGAGGCATATACAATAGCTACTATGGATAAAGCATCGGAAGTCAACAATTTTCTTAAAGAAAAGGATCAAGTGATCATCTCACTAGAGACACAGGTACAGGAAAAACAACAGAGGATAGAGTAGTTAGAGTAGCAGTTAGCAGCACATAAGCAATCAAATGAGCAATAAATGAGAAATTGCTCAAAGAGAAACAGAGGATAGACCAACATGCAGTTCAAAAGCAAAAGGCATTGTCTCAAGCGTTGAACAAGCTAAGACAATGAATGAATAGCTGAGCAAATCGAAAGATGACCAAATTGCTCAACTGCCACTACAAATAGAAAGGTTCAAGGAATTTCCTAAGATAGAGGAATTCAAATCAGAGGCTGTCCAAATAACCGAAGCATTATCTACTCAATTGAACTTGCTATGTAATAATATTTCTCTTGTTCCTCCCTTTTGTGAGATTTCCTCGTCCATGATTGATAAGTCGGTTGACGACAAGCAAAAGTTGGAGCAGGTGGATGGGACACTAACAGAGTTTCTTTCCTAGCAAGAAACCAAGGAAGGGCAAGCTGCAAATCTGCCTCAAATTCTGGAATCACACAAGGAAATTATGTTCCTTGAGTGGAAAACTCAATTGATGAAGGCAGAAAGGGCAACATTGAGATGTAGATCGGTGACTGGTAATTTAGTGGAATTAATTAATAATACTCTCTATTTGTCAAAATTGATTTCAGAATGTACCCCAGGAAAATTACCATCAGTCAAAGCATTGGAGCAGACATGGAAGTAGGAGCTAGAAAAGAGGCAGAGATTAATCGCGGGCATCCAAACATTGACATGGGAAACCTTTTGGTTCTTCCTTGTGAAACCATACAATCAAAGGACAACAATCAAATGCTTGATCGATGCAATCAGTTACATGATTCCTGAAATTACTGATGCCACCTATACTGCCCAGTTGCTTTCACGTATGAGTCATCCTCCAGGGCTGCAGCCAATGCTCGCCATATGCCAGCTCAAGCCAGAAGATAGTCAGCCGAAACAATGGACCATCCTTACTGATGCAAGCATACTATTTCGGGGATATTTTCATGTATTTTTGATTCTGTTACACCAACTCACAACATTTTTATTTCATAGTTAGTTAGTTTAGATAGTATTTATAGACCCTTTCATGTTTTAGAAAGGGTCCTAAAATTTTTGTATGAAGACTTAGATTGGAAGTTGCACTATTGTGCTTCCAATACATATTTTTTATGAAAATGGACCTACATTCCGAGCTTTAATGAAGAGTACTTTTGTTTGACATGCACTACTGCTTCCTATAAGAGTATTTCTAAGTTAGAGAGTGGGATCCAAATGCAAATTCATGTTGGGAGTATTCGAACACATATGGTACTATTATCTATGTTTTGCTTCATTTTTTTATGTGAACTAGCATTCATTCATTTTTTTTATTGTTGATGTATGCATAAAGTTCTTACAACAATCTCTTTTACTTATCACTATTGAATGTTTAAGAATTGTTATCTTTCATCTATATATGTGTCAATGATATATAAAATCAGTGCAATAATGTTTTAATTATTATTTTGTTCAAATATTTGAACAAAGTAATTATCATATGAATGAATATTCTTGTTTAAAAGTAAAGTCATCTACATGCTTATTTTTCAATGAGAACCATTAAGAGTTGCACTAAAACAGAAATTTCCCAGGATAGATTAATATTGCATTTTAGAATAAATATTTCATCATTTACCATTAGATATAAGTAAATCAGATATTTATCCATCCAATTCATAAATCATTGGGAAACGGGTCCCATTATATCCATTCGGAGCCACCACACCAAACGAAAAAGGAGTTGCCTTTAAGGTCCGGACCGGGTGGTTTTCCTCGATGTTGATGCAATGATTTTTGAGGCATCAACAATTTTGGTGCTAGAAGGAGGGCATGAACTGTGAATGGTGAGAAAACCCAAATCTACAGCCCATTCTGAAAGTAAATCTCCCTCCACCTCACCTCTGACTTCTCCCTTGTAGGCTGGAACCCCAGTTTCTAAGCGAGAAGTAGAAGAGTCAACGACCACTGCTCAACCCCAAAATATCTCAGAAAAATTAACTCCAAAATCTCCTGAAGTACAGTCTCTTATCCATAAACTTCAAGGATTCTCAATATCTCCACATAAATCTGAGGTATCTCAAGGTAGTGTAACTTCGCAATTCATTCCTTCCCACCCTCTCACTAGACTTCAGAGTGAAAAGCTTGGTATTGAACCTACTGAGTTACATTTTCCTAAAAGGAAATGGGCAAGGACAACAATTGAAGGATCTGATATTGAAACTTTCTCATCATCCTCATCCATTTCATCTTCTCCAATGCGAAGTCAACCATCCACCCCTCCACGTCAAATTGTTGTTCAACAGGGAATTGGAACTTCAACATGTGTTTCTCAACCTCCTCAAACTTCGATATCTTCTCCTTCCCAATCATCTGGAACTTCATCAGTGCTTTCATCTAGTAGTAGTTCAACAATGGCACAGAATCCATGGAATAATCCTGGTGCAGTCAAGATGCCTGCACCATTAAACCTTTTGCCAGTTCATCCTGAGAAATGGTTGCCGAAATTTAATCCAGATGCGAGCATACAAGCAGATGAGCACATTAACAACTTTATGTTGTCAATCAATTTAAAAGGAGTTATAGAGGAAGATGTGGTTGTTAGGCTTTTCCCTTATACTTTACAAGGATCATCTGGGTCTTGGTGCTTTTCATTGCCATTAAAATCCATTACCATTTGGAATATTTTTCAAGAACAGTTCTTGACTAAATATGGTGATGATATATATCTAGCAACATTAATTAATGATCTTTCAAATCTTAGGATAGAGTCTAAAGAACCTGTAAAAGAGTTCAATTCATCGTTCAATAAACTCTTGAATAAGATTCTAACCGCCTCTAAACCAAGTGAGCAAGTTAGAATCGAATGGTATATAACATCTTTACCCTCAAATATAGATATCTTTGTAGATAGAGTTGCAAAACCAACTCTTGCAGAAAATATGAAAGAAGCACTTGCTGTAGAGAAACACATCATTGACTTAGAAAAGAAAGCTACTCTTGAAGATAGAAAATAAAAAAAGATCTCCTTCAAAGATGATTCAAAAAAAAAGTGGCTAAAGATCCCTACGATATGGAAGGTCCCCAAAAAGTTCTCAAGACTATGTCAAATGAAATGATAGAAATCAAGAAGCAAGTAGCTGAGACTTCAACTAAAAGGCCATTTAGAAACTTTAACCTGAATCAAAGCCTCCAAATGCTATATCTAATGTAGAATCAGATCCTGAATAAGAAGAAGAAGAAGAGATAGTCTTATCATCTGAAGAAATTGAAGAAGAGGTAACTGTTGAATGTCATGGGATGTGGGACTTTATTTTTCCTAATTCCGATACAGAAAACAAACATGAAGCTTTCCTTGTAACTACCAGGACTAAAGGTACTCCTGAACCTATTCAAATAACTCAGAAGAAAAAGAATGTAGGTACTGTTAATGGCAATTTAAATCTAGGCTCTAACAGGTACCACTACTAAAGAAAAAGTTCCCACAAAGAAGTCTACGGCAGTACCTTCTCAAAATTAGCCATCAGTGCTAATCCACCTGTTAGTGTCAGTCTTTCCAGCCTTCCTCCAGTGATCAAATATGCTCTTACAAAGTGGTCTCAGAGTGTCAAGGTCAAATTTTGTCATTTCAAAAAGTCTTCAAGCAAAATTTGGTCACTAGGCATTAGGTCTAGGGTTTGCTTTCACTCCTTTCAAAATTTCCCAAATGTCAGTCTATGTCACTATTCCACTAATTCTATCATCAGTCAAAGGGTTTTCATCATCATGTCAAGTTCCATTGGGTCATTTCACACCTTGTTCATGCTTCAGTTGCGCCTAGGTAAGGTCATTTCCCTCTCCTAGGGTTTTGAAGGCAATTTCTCTTGGATGGTCAAATCATTAGCAAAAATTGTATCCAAATATTCATAAACCTTCCCCTATCCTTAATATACCTTATCAAACACTTCCCATCACTGAGATCCCCCAAATTCCTCATTTTTGCACAAACCCTAGTTTCTTGCTACAACTTGGCAATTTTCTAGGTTGGGCCTGTGCTTTTCCCTTTTGGACACCTTCCCCTCACTCGATCTCTGAGATTCCACTTTCCCCTGCTTCCTAACATCCCTCCCTACTTCCAAAAATTTCCCCAATAATTTATAATCCCCTTATCCCCTTCATTTCGCTTCATTTCGACAAAATCCCTTGTTTCACACATCAGGATAAGTTTCACTCAAAAGCCGTTTCAAAGAAATCAAAGATGAATTTTAGAAAACGAAGAGAGGTTTTTGTCCAAAGCATGCCAGATAATAAAAACCTTCCTCACTTTTTACACAGGTATCATGGTTTTATAGAAATGTCAAATATATCGTTGCCTCAGGAGAATTGACTGCACCTCTAAAGTGACCTTGGGAAAATAAAGTTTTCGCCTAGCTTGCTTGGCCAAATGAATTTCTTGATGAGTCAAATGTTAACTATACACAAAGAGATTTCCAATGAGATATCATGAGCTCAATTTGGAGTTGAGGAAGGCATTCAAAAGTTTACTGCAACAACACTTTACCTTGAGGCACCCTCATTTGGCACATTTTGACCAGTCTTGGGAGATTTGCTTTTTGACAAGTAAAATGAACTCCAAATTGAAAAATTATACTTGGTTTAAAAGGTAGACTCAGAGACATTTCCAACGAGCTATTCTGCGCCCAATTTGGACACCGGGAAGGCCTCCAAAAAGCATCTGAAAGTCGCACTACGCGTAGGGCTCAGGCGCTACGCATTGGGGTTTTGGCTCAACACGTAGCACGCCGCACGCTACCCTTAAGTTGGGAAGGTCCATTTTAGGAAAGGTTTGCATTTTTGGATTTTTCATGACAAAATACACTTTCTCAGCCATGGCCAAGAAGTTTCATGGAGATTTGAGCCCCCAAAAGGTCAAAAAACAAGCAAAAAATGACCTTCTGCCACTTTTTGGACACACAGGAAGCAGTCTTAGGAGATTGCAATTTTGGAGGGGAAAATGGCCACCAAATTGAAAAATTCCACTTGGGCTGGGAATTACACATCTATACTGTTCCAACAAGCCCACTTATGCTTCATTTGGATGCAGGGAAGTGCTTCAAAAGTGGCCTGAAAGGCGCGCTATGCGTAGAGATTTGGCGCGCTACGCGTTGGGGAAATTGGCCAGTTTTGCACCTTCAACTCAGGAAAACGCAACATTGACCAGTTTTGACCTTTTGGTGGGATTTTTCATCCTCTTTGATGTAATTTACGTAATTTCATGATTGACATGACACTTTTTACCTATTCTAGAAGATTCATTCATAAAATTTCAAAAAATTAATGAATGAATTGGTTTCCAAGTTTATAGAGCAAGTTGTTTTGGTTGCCTAGTTTGTAGTGCTCAGTTTAGAATTGGTTGAAATAGCTCCTAAGATGATGAGCTCGACCCCTAGAGGTTAGGGAATGGGTTGGCTTGGTCTATATATGTAATTTTTCATTCAGTAGCAGGGGTTGGACTCTTGGGATAGTTTTGAGACTATATTGTACATATTTTACCAGCATTTTTGGCAAAGGAAGACTAGGGTTTTGCAGCACTACTTGGGATCCATGTGGCTTTATGTCTTGATGGTGTTTTTCTCTCAGTATTTGTAAGTTGTGTATGTGCATCATTATCTCTATTGAATCTTCTCTTATTAAGCAAATGAAGTGTTAACGTAGAATCCATGAAACTGTCATGCTCTGCCTTTAAATTGGTTTAATATTCTATGTTTTCTTCAGTTTAAGGAGAATCCTTGAGACCCCTTTCTCTCCTTAGCCTCTCACCGGTCTGATCTATCCATCTCACTTGCTTTAAAGCATCAAAAAAATCGCCTATATTGCCCCAAGTGGACCTCTGCAAAAGCTGTGCCTCATCCCCGCACCCAAAATTGCCTTTCCCTTGACTTCAACAAAACCTTTAAAAATCAATTCTAAATCCTTTATACTTAATACATAGCCTAAAATTAGTCATCAATTTAGTCATCTCGAGCCTCATTGATTACCTTTGCCGAGATTGACTCGGAGAGAGCCCTCTCCTGTCCTCGTAGGGCTAGCGACGAGGCTGAGCGTGGTTTGATGTGGCCTTGAGTCTTGCCTTATTTCAGCCTAAGGCGGATTTGAGCGCTAACACCACCTACAACATCTAAAACGTTAGTAGTTATAGACTCTATGGATTAAAAAATTAGTAAAGACATGAAGAAAACAAAGGCAAATATCACAATGTTTGAGCTTAATAAACTCAAACATCAACAAAAACTGCTACTTAAGGAGTTAAATGCGGTACCTTCCTCCCCTCTATCCAAAGCTACTAATGAAAAAGGTAAACCACCTCCTAGAAGGGTAGAAGCTACCAATGCTATTTTAATCGAAGATAGATCAAATTCTCGTACTCCTCCTTTTCTCTTGACCTGTGAAATTTATAATAGAAATATGCACAATTGCTTGATAGACTCAGGGGCTTCTTCGAATATAATGCCAGCCTCAGTTTGTTCTAAACTGAATATTGAACCCCAAAAGTTTGCAATTCATATTGTCCAGTTGGATAGAACTAAGGTCCAAGTATTAGGAGAAATCAATTCAATTACCATTAGGTTATCAGCTGTCCCAAGAGTTGTTTAGAGAATTGATATCTTAATCATTGATATTCCTGAGTTCTATGGTTTGATTTTAAGTAGAGACTGGTCTAAGAAACTTCATGGTTACATTTCCACCGATTGGTCACACATGTGGCTGCCTAATAAAGGAAAGCCAAATCGGATCAAGATTGATCAGGAGAAACATATGACTCATATTGTTACTGAGTTTGAGCAAGAAAACCAGCTAATAACATTCAACAACAACATTTTGAGTAATTATTCATCTGAATCATTCTTTGGAAATTTTAATGCTCAATCATCACCTTTCTCAATTAATAGTTTCACATCTCAAATTGAAATTTTTTCCCAAACAAATACATCAGGGTGTGTTAAAATTGTTGAGGAAATTGTAAATAAAATTGTAGATGAATCTTTGTTTTGGTCATTATACTTTGATGGGTCTAAATCTAATGAAGGTGTAGGAGCAGGATGTATTTTGGTTAGTCCTGAGGGAGAAAAGACCATGTTATCACGCATATTAGAATTTGAATGCACAAATAATACTGCTGAATATGAAGCCTTGATTCAAGGACTTTATAAAGCCATCGATCTTAAAGTTCAATATTTGAAACTGTTCGGTGACTCTGAAATTGTAATAAGACAAGTCAGAAATACTATACATTGCCTTTCTAGTCATCTTAAACATTATCAATCCTTAGTGTAAGACCTTGTATCTCATTTTCTAGCATTTAATATTTCTCCCATCTCGAGATCTCAAAATGCAGCAACAGATTTGCTAGCTAATGTTGCTTCTAAGCTCCTGCCATCTGAAGATTACAGTATCGATAGGTTTTCAGTAAAGTTAGTTTTTAGGCCATCCATTCCTGACAATGTCACTAATTGGCGAGTATTCAATCATGATGATGACATTTTAAAATCTCTTAACTTTTGATAAGTCCTATGACGATCAAATTATTGATGAAAGTGAGCATGATCTTCAAATGAAGGAAAAACTTGAAGAAAACTCAATACTTAAACCAGTGGTCAAACTTGAGGATCTTTATGATATTAAATATAGGTTTAAACATGTTACTAATTCAAAGCTTCAAAGTTCTACGTTGAGATTTGAATTAATAAACCTTGGTGCTGAGGAGAATCTACAAAATATCAATTTGGGATTAGGAGTTACACGAGAAGAAAGAATTGCATTTATCATATTATTGCACAAATTTAAAAATGTCTTCGCTTGGAATATGATGATTTGAAAATGTATGATACATCTATCATACAACATACAATTCCGATGATATATGAAAAAAATCTGGTACAACAGAAATTAAGGAAGATTCATCCTAACTTAGAGAGTCAAATAAAAGCTAAACTAAACAAACTCTTGAAAGCTAAGATAGTTTTCCTGTTAGACATTCAAATTGGGTCTCAAACATGGTGCCAGTAAGGAAGAAAAATGGTGACATTAGAATTTGTATTGATTTCAAAAATCTTAATAAAGCAAGTCAAAAGGATAACTTCCCTTTACCTACCATGGAAAAAGCTTTCCATTTGATGGCTGGTTTTGAAATAATGTCCTTCCTAGATGGTTTTTCAGGGTATAACCAAATTTTGGTCCACCCTGATGATAGACTTAAGACTACCTTCAGAACCAAATGGGGAACTTATGCCTATCAAAAAATGATTTTCGGATTGATCAATGCTGGAGCTACATTTCAAAGAGCAATGGACATCAAATTCAAAGGCCTAATCAATAAATTAGTAGTTGTCTACTTGGATGACATTACTATTTTCTCTAAAAAAATATCAAGTCACTTACATGATTTGAAACAAATCTTTGAGCCGTGCAAAAGGTATGGCATTTCACTCAATCCAAAGAAGTCAACTTTTTCTCTTGACCAAGGTAAGCTCTTGGGTTTCATCGTTTCAAAGGATGGTATTTATATTGATCCAGATAGAATCAAAGATATTTCTGATATTCCATTACCACATAATAAAAAGACAATGCAATCATTTATAGGCTACATTAATTTTGTTAAAAGATTTGTCCCAGATTTTTCACAGATTTTTTTACCATTACAACCAATGATTAAGAAGAATTCAGTGTTTAAATGGGGACATATAGAAAAATAAGCTTTTGATTTGATCAAGCAAGCAATCATAAATGCTCTTGCATTAAACACTCCTGATTTTTCAAATTATTTCATCCTATATAATCTCGCATCTGATTCATCTTACGTAGTAGTGTTGACACAAATCAATAATAAAAACTTGGAAAAACCAATTTCATTTTATAGTTCAAACCTTCAATGTGATAAACTCAATTACTCCGAAGTTGAAAAACAAGCCTTTGTTGTATATAAATCCATTAAACATTTCAGACCCTTTCTCTTAAAGGCTCATACAAAAGTTATAGTCCCTTTTTGAGCAGTAAGATAGTTGCTAATTCAAAGGGAATTGGGAGAAAAAAGGGCAAATTGGGTCACAACATTACAAGAATATGATTTGGACATAAAACCAGCAAAGATTGTCAAAGGCCAAGGTTTTTGCAGGTTGTTAGCAGGAGCTTCTAATATTCAAGAACATGAAGGTACAAACAATATTGAAGAAATCAATGAGATAAGTACAAACAATCTTGAATCCCAATATGTAGATTTGATATTCTAGTTAAAAAATGGGTATGATCCTTCTAATCTTTCCTATAAAAACAAGTGTGCCATAATATTAAAGGCAAATAATTTCATGATTGTTGATGACGTGTTGTTTAGACAAAATTATGATTCAATTTTGTTAAGATGATTAGAAAAGCTTGAAGCACAAGAGGTCTTGCAGGAACCACATGATGATCCGGTAGGAAGACATTTTGGAGCTAATACAATGGCCCACAAAATCATTCATGTTGGGTATTATTGGCCCACTTTATTTAGAGATACTCATGAATATGTAAGGAAATGCCAAATATGTCAAACTGCCAGTGCAAGAAAAAGAAAGTCAGTGTTTCTCTTGTAACCAGTCAACATTGAAAAACCCTTTAAACAATGGGGATTGGATATCATTGGAGAAATTACTCCACATTCATCCAAACAACATAAGTATATCATTACAATGATCGATTACTTTACTAAGTGGGTGGAAGCAATCCCATTGAAGAAAACAAACTCTGAGGAAATGATTGAATTCATAGATCAGTTCATCATTACCAGGTTTGGTGTCCCAAACGCTTTTTTTTTTTATAATGCATCTTACTTTTCGAGTAATTCTATACTTGAATTTGCTATCAAGAGAGGATTCAAATTGAAATATTCTGCAAACTACTACCCTCACGATAATGGTTTAGCAGAATCTACCAATAAGAATCTTATCAAAATCATTAAGAGAACTATTGAACAAAATCATAAAAACTGGCATAAGTCTTTGATATTTGCATTATGGGCAGACTGCATAACATAGAAGGCCTCAATAGGCACTTCTCCATTTAATCTAGTGTATCGAAAAGAGGTTGTCATACCATCAAATTTAATATTTCCTTCACTAGCTTTAGTGCAGTTTATTGAAGAAAAATCCTCATCTTCTATTCAATTAAGACATGATCAGATTCTAAAACTAGAAGAAGAAAGGGAGAAAGCTCGAATTACACATGCAAAGCATCAACAAATTTTGAAATATTCTTTTGATACAACTTCAATAGGCTCAAAACATTTACAAGTTGGTGATCTAGTTTTGAAGTGGGACAAGACCCATGAGGATAAAGGAAAGCACACTAAGTTTCAGAAAATGTGGCTTGGACCATTCCAAATCAGTGAGAATATAGGGCCATCTACATTCATGTTACAAGATCTATCAGGAAAGAGAGATTCTCTTCCTGTCAATGGCCTTATTTTGAAAAAATTCTTCAATTGAGGAGGTGTTGATGCCTCAAAAATCGCTACAACAACAATGGGGATAACCACCCGGTCCGGACCTTAAAGCAGCTCCTTTTCCGTTTGGATTAGTGGCTCCAACTGGTTTAACAAGGTCCAGTTGCCTTCTCCCTATCGCTATTGGTTTATGATGTATCTTTAACTACCAATAGACAAGGACATCAGATCACTTCTTCTTGCTGATCAGGCAAGAAAATGACTCTTAAGATGATTTGGGTCCAGCCAAACCACAAATAAAATTTTGCCTCTTTGAGAAGAGGATTAAAAATATAGAATTTAATCTAAATGCAAGCTTATTCTGTAATGCAAGAAAAAAGAAACTAATCTTAATCCTATCTTAATTAAGAAGATATAGATCTAACCCAACTAAGAACAAGACAATTAAAGTATTGGGATTTAAATATGTCTTGTTTATAATGAATATCAAATTAATGAAATAGTTCAATTAACTCACATTATGGATACCACAACACATCCTATTAAGACCTATCAACTGAAATAATAAACCAACAACATTCCCGGAAGTAGTTCACAAAAATCATATTCATTATCATATCAGTAAATCCAATAATTAAACAATAATATGTGGAAATAATTCACAACACATTACCATTCAATAAATCAGTTTTATAAGATAGATTTCTGAGCAAGTAGTTACTCAGAAATCAGAATTTAATCCTTAAGACCAGAGATACATAATAGCAACATTGAGACAAATTACCCATATTTACAAGAGTACACAAACATGAATAAAATGAGACATTCCTGTTACTATAAAAATAAAATTGATATTTGAAACAGTAGTATTAGAAATACCAATTTATTGCATCCATTTCTCTGACCTTGGTCTCCAGCAGTCCTTTACATTGCTTAAACTTCTGCCTTCAAAACTAAAACCACAGTAGTGCAAACTCTACCCCTCATACATAATTCAAGACACAAAAGAAAAATCCTCAATAATCCCCAGATCTGAGATTTTCTCTCCTCCCTCCTACAATTCTAAATTCCTATTAGGGTAGTGCTTTTAGAAGTCTAAAATTGCAGAGGAGAGCAGCCCTTTAATACATTCTGCAACCTGCTATTTATAATATTTGTGAAGGAATTCTTGAGAGGAAAGTTTGTTGAAGAGAAATCTTCCAAATCCAATTTTATTTGCTCAAAATTCCAATCTTTAATTGTTGGAGCCTTCTCCTTGATTGAGATCCTTTTCTCCATATTTATTCCATTGTATTCCTACAAAAAGAAATCAAAATGAATTAAGATGCAACAATAAAATCAAAATATCATTTCTGGTAATTAAAATAAATCCAATCAAATTCAATTAAATAAATAATTGAAAATAAAGTGTAAGCTTTTTATTGATGCATGGGATGGTTTGATTGGCCAATGATATTATTGACGAATGGATCTGCGTTGAGAAGAGACTTGGACAAATGAAAATGCAGGAAAAAAAAAAAAAAAAACTCAAAAAATTGATTTTGTTTTAGAGATTTGTAGCTTGATATTCTGCCTGATTTTTGACCTAATAAATGACCAAATCTATTAATGAAACCTCCTCACAAATATTCTCCTTGATTTTATCTTTCCAATGAGCCATCTTAGGCCTCATTTGGTCAAGTATAACTAAATCTATGAGCCTCCAAAGTTAATGGATCAAATCTTGCATAAATCTGGAAATTTTGTTGCTGGGCTAAAAATTAGAATTTTTAATTAAAAATCTAATCCTAAATTAGAATTCTAATTAATTCTAATTTAATTATTAACCATAAACTAAACTAATTATTAATTAATATTAATCTAATTAACTAATATATAATTAATTATTTATAAACAAATTAAATCTAATAAAAAACTAATTAATATTAATCTAAAATTAATTTTTAATAATATTAATTATTGATATAATATTCATTAATTTAACTAATATAAAATTTAATATTACATTTTAACTTTTATTTTGATATTTACAAATACACTATTCTCATATTTATTCAATTCACTCATACGTATGAGTGATTTGAAAACTCAAACAAATATAAAACTTATGATACGTCTTTGTTTTAATGCCCGATGCCTTATTGAGCCATCACATACGGTGATTGGGAAGAAGGCTATCGCGAGTTTTTAAACTTGTCATATGCAATAGATCTGATTTGATTGCGTAATTTATTATCCCTTTGACTTTTTGTTTATCGGTGATAGGGGATATAAGGGGTATCGGCAATCGGCAAATTGGGAGGTGTTGAGGTTTTAAGATATGTATAAAGTGAAAACCCCCGATGCGATTAATTTATTTTATATATATAATTTATATATTAAATTTAATTTAATTAATAATATATTTTTATATAATAATTAATTTTATTAATTTTGAGATTTTGATATATAAATTTAATATTTTGTTTTGATTTTTTTTAGTAATTGATTTGGAAATTGGAGTGAATTTCTTAAATCTCGATGCTTAATGATTTGGCTGCATAATTAAAAATGGAAAAATGTTAGTAAAAACTCGCTACGGGTTAATATTTAAAATGAATGCATTATTGAACTAATTTATTTACAAAATGCAATATTGTATATTTTATTTTAAACCAGGCTACATAAATGATCAGATTTTCAAAGGAGTGCCATTTTCAAACCAGTTAACCAAATGAGGCGAAACAAGCATCAATGGAAGGTTATAAAAAATTGATTCTAAGAAAGCAATCAAAACAAGAATCCAAAGAAAATGAAAAATTAACAAATGCGTAGGGCAATCAACTAAATAAAAATCCAAAAAGGTGTTTAGCGAATTTTTTTATAACAAGGGTCCCCATTATTTGAAGTGAACGAGTAAAAAATGGAGGGGTTGTATTTTTACCACAACAATGGCGACACACGGGGGAAGAACCAGTTATCTCTATTTGATATGAATGAGATTTTCCTAAAATTAAAGTAAAAATAATTAAAGAAGAGAAAATTATGTTTGAAATGCTTGACTAGGTTCATTAGTCTGAATAAAAACAAGAATCATCTAACTGTAATTTCTCTCAAAATTTCTCATAAATTAAAATATTGTAAAACTGTATTTCGGCCATTAATTAGTTGTACAGATAAAGAAGGGGTCACTTTACATCTTAGCTTTAAAAATATACTCATTTGTCACAGGTAGAGCCACTGCTACCAGCAAACATCTATAGTCTCGACAAGGTTACCTTTTAATCATAAATGATTCAGAATCCCATCTGTTTAAAAATTATTGATCTAGAGATAAATCCATTTATATATGTTTATTTTCTTTGAATTTTTATTTTTTTTATTCTTAAAAGCCATTGTCCCGGTTTGGTAGCCAGATAATTGACAATGCCATTCACTGGTTATAATTGAACTGAACAAGCTAGCTCGTGATGAGATCCATTGTCTTATAATTATTGGTAATCATAAGCCATTACCCTGGTTTGTTTAGCAGTGTTGGTAATGTCAGCATATTTTTCCCCTATGATCATGGTAAGCAGGCTCATGATGAGATCTCTTATCTTTTAAGTTTAAATATATTTTTGGATTACACACTAAAAAAAATAACACTCTTTGGGACAGGGAGAATCATTGACTCCTTAAGAGTTAAGAATGACAATTTCAGAGTTAAAGGTGCTTTGTTGTAAAGTGTCTTTACTTAGTTGAAAATAACTTTTCTTGACTGATAATAGAACTTTGAAAGATCATATTGAAATTTTGAAATCTCAAAATTATTACAATTTGATGAAAAAGAAATATTTCAGATTTTATGATACTTTGCCAACTTCTCTTGATTGGTAATCTCTTCCCTAAATATGTTTATCTTTATAATAAGAAAATCAAACTTTATTAAGAGATTTAAGAAAAAGCTAATAGGTGACTAATAACTATTTTTCTCCATGCATGCTGACCATTGTTAGATAACAAGTAGGCCTTCCATATAAATCATGGCATAATCACCAAAATCAAAACTGAAAACCAAAAGAAAAAAATTCTTATGCTAAAGTGAGAAAAGAAATTAGTAAACAAAACAAAAATTAAGAAATTTTAAAAGTGGAAAGGAAAATCCAAGTTTCAAAAGATAAACTCAAACAAGAATGTTTATACCAATGTCTCAACCATATGAAGAAAAAGAAAATAATCGTGTAATCAATCATTCTCGTGTCCAGATTTGGGAAAATCATACCTTGCAGGGTTGTGAGTGTTTTAAGCTTTCTGGATAGAAGCGACGATAAAATTCAGCCACAACGAAAACTTTTTGTCTGATATTAATCTTTTTGTTTCAAAGCATCATCTTAATCATTTTCTAATAAAATGAATTCTTAAAGAAACAAACTAAAGGTTCAGAAACTTCCTGGTGTAGTTTTTTTGACGAAAATTATCGTTGCTTCTTGAAATAAAGCCAGGAGAAGAGTATAAGACTTCAAAAATATGATCTGGCAGAGGATTGAAAGTTTCAAATGGAGAACTACAAAACAGATTTATATATCAAAAAAACAAAACTAAAACTAAAGTAATGAAATGGAAATTTAATGAAAGTGGGTACATGAATCTTACCATTGGATAATTGTTTTTGATCTTACCTTGAAAGTTATCAGTTTCTCCAAACTAGCTGACTTCTTATTTTAATTAACATTAAAAACATAAAGAAGTCAAACTAACCAAAATCCTATAACCCAAAATCGTTATTTATTTTATTTACACTAAAGAAAGCAGTAAAATGTAAAGATGGAATGCTTAGTGTTCAAGGGAATTGAAATTAAAACAAATGCATCAAAAATGAGAATGAGAATTTGTAGTAATGACTGTTTCTCAAAATATTATAAGTTTCATATAAATTCCATGATTTTATAAATTGTTCAAAATCAAGACCAAATCCAAGATGATAAAATTTAAATATGAAGATAGAGAGGTCTTGAATTCCATTTTTAATTATGGAATTATATATTTAAAACTGAAGTATATGAAAAATTGAAATGATTTGAATTTACTGCAAAATTGTCATCAATTGCTTTTTTACCATAGTGATTACCCAAGCTTGCTTTTAAAATAACACATCGCCGTATCGGATGATTCACATAACATGTTTCTTCACCTTTGTTGCTATGCCATATATCGATCAAATGTTAATGGCTCAAAGGCATGCATTGGAAGCTATTGCATCGGCGGTTGAAATAGAAAATTGCCAATATGTGGTCATGCGAAGAAAATATGTGCGATAAGATGTAGTGATCACACTATTAAAGAACTGTTATACCGCAAATCGGGGACAGTCATGCTAAAATTCACAAATCGCACACCACATCTCGCGATTTGTATTTTGCACATTGCACATTGCGTATTGCAAATTTGAAATAGTGGTATGGCCATAAATAAAAATGAGAGGCAACTGCGATATTGGTGATGCAATGAATGACATAACTAATCGACAATCGACAATCTTAGGCACATGATGTAACAATTCTTAATATGCTGATATGCGATGAAGAGTGGACCCGATAATTTTATGATGAAAATTTAATAACATATCAGATCCAAGACATCGGCCCTTTCAAATTATGCCCTTACTTTTATTGCGATTGAATGGACGTGATATTTTATAAACTTGATTTGAATTTCATATTGGATCCAGAATTATGTGGTCATTGCAATATCGGTAAAGTCGTTTATCGGAGATCAGCGATTCATGATGATGGAAGTATATTCAACTGCGAACCTCTGATATGCAAAATGCGATATGAAATATAAGCGAGATAATACATCAGAGATTTTTTATTAAACGATTTGTTATCAAAAATGCTAAAAGCTACTTTCAATGAAATATTTTGCTACAAATGGTTGTGATATGGATGATGTGATATTGGAATGAAATTATTGACAAAGATGAGCGGGATGAGAGTATCGTGAATATTTTCATTCAAGTATCAGCGATATGGAAATCAAGTTGAATCTTATGATATTGCTTGATATTTCAATTGGGTTTTCTGATGGTTGAAAGCAAAGTTAAAAATGTTCAAATTCTAATGAATCACAAAATAAAATTTCCTTGAACCTGTTACAAATTTGAAATGAGTTTGCTGCTTACTTCAAATTTTAAAAACAAAATGAAAACCTGCAAATAAAACATAACAAAAATAAAAAATAAACTAAGGAAAAGATAAACTAATAATAGATGAGAATAAACTTGTAAATGCGTACCTGGAAAAAAATTGTCTGCAGATTTTATCATATGAGTCTTTAAATCCTTCCTAGGATTTATCAAAATTCTAACTTTGTTCAAAATTATCTCATAATTTATTCTAAATCGGAGTGAGTAATCAACCTAAATAAAATCCACTTATTCATGTTCAGGAAATATAAAATTTACCATAAATAAATATGAAAATAGTCTTCCCTTTTTGAATTGAAACAACAATTTATTACCTCTGCTCATTTTCAATTAACATGATAGAAATATGTATTGTTATAGTGATTGTTTAATAATGCCTTTAGTAAATAAATATGGTCCGTATTGCAACATCAAATAATAAACTAAAGATCAGAATGGGATAAAGCCACTAATTGTGGAAAAATGTCAAAACAGATTTGAGTATGTGCACACAGCAAAATGGACATCCTTAAGGTCAGCTTAGCAAATTTCGAGGGAGATAATATGAACTTCATATGATTACCACGAAATTTTAGACTGACTAATAATGATTGAGTCAGAATCAAACTTATCATAGACAGTCATACATTTCATGGGATAATGAAATCATGAAGCTTTTATATCCTTAAAACCTTTATCATATAAATTTCAAAAGAAAATCTTAGAAGGAAATCCCGAAATGAAGAAAAAACTGGCTTTGAGGTGATTGATGCTAAGTGCAACCTCAATTGAATTTAATCAAGACATTATTCAAAATAGGCAGAGTAGAGGTATTGCTGCAAGAAATTTTAAAAAGGAAAGCAAGAATTATAACTTTCTGGTGGGAAGAAAATATTTTCACTGAACATGTATGAGAGGGGCTGATTGCTTTATTTTATTTTTTTAATCTGCAAAACTGTTGAAAACAAATTAACTACATAAAACAAACTAACTAAATTAATTCTACTCATATTCTAGCCATATACATGAAAATGACAAGGTATAGTCATATTTCCAGTGTAGCCATTTTCTAATTTTACTTGCTGCATGTATGTATAGTTCAAATGTTAGTAATAAAAATAAAAATGTAATTAAACTAAGAAAATTAAATATCAAATCAGAATGTACAGTTATTTTTAGAAACTTGATTAAAATCTCGTTCTCTTGAAATTGACTTTCCAATTCAATACCAAATGGATCATAGAAATCTAGATGGATTTCCATTAATAGTTGGGAAATGTTCAAAAGAGGAGATGATAGGCCAGATTGTGAAGATGAGCTTTTAAATTCAAAGGCCTGGAAAAAAATTTTAGTATTATGTACAAATGTTAAATCATTGACAATATTCCATGAAAGAAAACTTTCCAAATATTTTTCAAATGAATTAATGAAAAATAGATGGAAATCTTTCAAATGAAATGGAAAATTATTAATTAAATTGGATTGTTGGTCAGATTGTAAAAATACATTTTCTTGTTGATATTGTCTTTGAAAAGATAAAAGTTTTTGATAAAAGATGAACATCAATTGACATTGACATTGAAATAGCTTTCAATGCTCATGATTATAATATAAAACTTCAATTTTCCAACAAGGCAATGCATCAATTGAACGTTTGACAGTAAAGTGCTTAATATGCCAGCATAAAGTGTCAAAAATCTGAAAAATAAGATTAAAAATAAAATCTAATTTTAAACAAAAGAAGTGGGGAAACAAAAATAAAATGAAATCACTATTGTTACAACTAATGTTACAGCACAATTGGGATAGTTTTGAAATGATTTTTTTTCACAAGGATTGACCAGAATTATGGAATTTGAGTAATTTTGAATTCCAACTTGTGAATTAGAAAACGAACTATGATTATGAGTAGGAATGAGAGCTTGATTATGATATGAATCATAAATTGGAATGTTTTCTTGAATGGTGAAATCATGAAGATAATTTGCTACTCTAAAATAAGGATAGGTTGGAATAATTTCTAAATTGAAATGTTCCTCATACTCAGATGTTATCTAAATTTTATCATGAGGATTCTCTTGAGAAAAATAGAAATCAACATCCTCAATGTCAGAGTAATTATCATAAATGACCTCACAAGATTCTCTAAAATTCCCTTTGATCTCATCCAATATATCAAAACAAGGAGGAACAAAAATTTCATGTTCATTAATGGTAAAAGAATGATCAATTATTGTTTCTCTATCTTGATAAAAATTAATTGATATTTCATTTAAATCATCCTCTTTAATTTCTGAAATATCATTAATACCAAGAGAGGGAAAATTACCATCATTAAAAATATCAGGATAAAGGGAAAAATGTGAACCTGAAACAATGTATTTAAAATTGTCTCTGTTTGAGAACTCTTGTGCGCTATGTTCACTATAAATTTCAGATTCAAAATCATTCCTTTGTGTATTCATGCTTTCTTGAAGAAGGCTGCTTTGCTGCTCTGATTTCGGCATTTTCTCATCATTGAAAAATTCATAAATTTGTACAACAGTTTGCATGTTATTATTTACTTTGATTGCTTCTTGTAATTGATGATTCGCAATCTATTTTTCTGAATTCACTGCAGAGTAGCTTTCAGATTTCAAGGCGGCTCTTTCTTCAAAATTGCTGTTGTTGTCTTCTTGCATTTGAATGGAAATATTTTCCAAGCTTTGTGAAACCACTTCATCACAATTTATTTGGACATCCATATTGGAATTCTCATTTATATTAGAAGGGGATGGAACAAAGCTTGAATTAGTTTCATATGGATTGGAAATGGGTGGAAGAGAACAAATATATTCAAACCAATCTAATATTTCTTCTTCCATAGGTCTATCTTCAACATTAAATCTTAAAAAATTCAAATGAAATTGAATATTAAAATCTTTAACAGACTCATTTTCAAATCTTCGTAAATATTCAATTTCATCACATACCTATTCATAATCGTAGCCGTCAAATTTTAAAATGAAAATTGTAACAAATTGATCCCAACTATGAATTGAAGCAACTGGAAGAGTTCTACACCAATTTTTGGCTTTTACCGCAAATGTGAGAGTAAAAATTCTGCATAAAATGCCTTCATCAATTCCTTGAAAATCATAATTTGAAACATTTTCAATAAATTGAAAAACATAGTTAAAATTAGAAGAATTTCTCTTACCATTAAACTTTCCCTGAGACAAGAGTCTTACCACCTCGGGTGGAGTATTGGAGGATGCACGTACATGGATGTAACTCCAAATTGGAAGCTTAAGAGGAGTCATTGTGGTTAAATAAAGTGTTAAATTGAAAAGACTCCAAAAGACAAAAAAGAATTTCAGGCCCTCCTTCTAGCGCCAAAATTGTTGATGCCTCGAAAATCGCTACAACAACAATGGGGATAACCGCCCGGTCCGGACCTTAAAGTAGCTCATTTTCCGTTTGGATTAGTGGCTCCAACTGGTTTATGATGTATCTTTAACTACCAATAGACAGGGACATCAGATCACTTCTTCTTGTTGTTGATCAGGAAAGAGAATGACCCTTAAGCTGATTCGGGTCCAGCCAAACCACAACTAAAGTTTTGCCTCTTTGAGAAGAGGATATAAAAATATAGAATTTAATCTAAATGCAAGCTTATTCTATAATGCAAGCAAAAAGAAACTAATCTTAATCCTATCTTAATTAGGCCAAATAGATCTAACCCAACCAAGAGCAAGATAATTAAAGTATTGAGATTTAAATATGTCTTGTTATAATGAATATCAAATTAATGAACTAGTTCAATTAACTGACATTATGGATATCACAACACATCCTATTGAGACTTATCAAATGAAATAATAAACCAACAACATTTCCGGAAGTAGTTCACAAAAATGATATTGGTTATCATATCAATAAATCTAATAATTAAACAATAATATGTGGAAATAGTTCATAACACATTACCATTCAATAAATCAGTTTTATAAAATAGATTTCTGAGCAAATAGTTACTTAGAAATCAGAATTTAATCGTTAAGACCAAAGATACATATTAGCAACATTGAGACAAATTACCCATATTTACAAGAGTGCACAAACATGAATAAAATGAGACATTCTTGTTACTATAAAAATAAAACTGATATTTGAAACAGTAGTATTAGAAATACCAATTTATTGCATCCATTTCTCTGACCTTGGTCTCCAACAGTCCTTTACATTGCTAAAACTTCTACCTTCAAAACTAAAGCCATAGTAGTGCAAACTCTGCCCCTCATAGATAATTCAAGATATAAAGGAAAAATCCTCAATAATCCCCACATCTGAGATTTGCTCTCCTCCCTTCTACAATTCTAAATTTCTATTACAGTAGTGTTTTTAGAAGTCTAAAATTGCAGAGGAGAGTAGCCCTTTAATACATTCTGCAACCTGCTATTTATAATATTTGTGAAGGAATTCTTGAGAGGAAAATTTATTGAAGAGAAATCTTCCAAATCCAATTTTATTTGCTCAAAATTCCAATCTTTAATCGATGGATTCTTCTCCTTGATTGAGATCCTTTTCTCCATATTTATTCCACTATTTTTCTGCAAAAAGAAATCAAAATGAATTAAGATGCAACAATAAAATCAAAATATCATTTCTGGCAATTAAAATAAATCCAATCAAATTCAATTGAATAAATAATTGAAAATAAAATGTAAATTTTCTATTGATGCATGGAATGGTTTGATTGGCCAAGGATATTATTGACGAATGGATCTGCGTTGAGAAGAGACTTGGACAAATGAAAATGCAAAAAAAAAAAAAAAAAAAAAAAACTCAGGAAATTGATTTTGTTTTAGAGATTCGTAGCTTTATCTTCTGCCTGATTTTTGACCTAATAAATGACCAAATCTGTTAGCGAAACCTCCTCAGAAATATTCTCCTTGATTTTATCTTTCCAATGAGCCATCTTGGGCCTCATTTGGCCAAGTATAACTAAATCTATGAGCCTCCAAAGTTGATGGATCAAATCTTGCATAAATCTGGAAATTCTGTTGCTGGGCTAAAAATCAGAATTTTTAATTAAAAATCTAATCCTAAATTAGAATTCTAATTAATTCTTAATTATTAACCATAAACTAAAGTAATTATTAATTAATATTAATCTAATTAACTAATATATAATTAATTATTTATAAACAAATTAAATCTAATAAAAAACTAATTAATATTAATCTAAAATTTTAATTTAATTGAATTAATTATGATTTATATATTCATTAATTTAACTAATATAAAATTTAATATTACATATTAACTTTTATTTCGATATTTACAAATACATTATTCTCATATTTATTCAATTTACTCATAAGTATGAGTGATTTGAAAACTCAAACAAATATAAAACTTATGATAGGCCTTTGTTTTCATGCCCCATGCCTTATTGAGCCATCGCATATCGGTGATCGGGAAGGAGGCTATCACGAGTTTTTAAACTTGTCATGTGCAATAGCTCCGATCCGATTGTGTAATTTATTATCCCTTTGACTTTTTGTTTATTGGTGATAGGGGATATAAGGGGTATCGGCAATCGGAAATCGGGAGGTGTCTGGGTTTTAAGAGATGTATAAAGTGAAAAACCCCAATGCGATTAATTTTATTTTATATATATTAAATTTTAATTTAATTTAATTAATTATATTTTATATAATAATTAATTTTATTAATTTGAGTTTAATATATAAAATTAATGTTTTGTTTTGATTTTATTTTAATGAAATTTAGTTATGAAATTATCTAAACTATAGCCACTTGGATATTATGAGTTTTTAAGATTAGTAATTGATTTGGAAATTGGAGTGAATTTCTTAAATCCCAATGCTTAATGATTTGGATGCATAATTAAAAATGGAAAAATGTTAGTAAAAACTCGCTACGTGTTAATATTTAAAATGAATGTGTTATTGAACTAATTTATTTAGAAAATGCAATATTGCACATTTTATGCATTTTTAACTCAGGCTACATAAATGATCAGACTTTCAAAGGAGTGTCATTTTCAAACCAGTTGACCAAATGAGGCGAAACAAGCATCAATGGGAAGCTTATAAAAAATAGATTCTAAGAAAGAAATCAAAACAAGAATCCAAAGAAAATGAAAAATAAACAAATGCATAAGGCAATCAACTAAATAAAAATCCAAAAAGGTGTTTAGCCAAATTTTTTATAGAAAAGGCCCCCGTTGTTTGAGGTGAACGAGTCAAAAATGGGGGGGTTGTGTTTTTACCACAACAGGAGGTAACCCCTTCTCACTTTGTAAATATTCAATTTCCAGTTATATTTCTGTAGTTATTCTTGTCATAAGCAATAAAAGTTTTACATAGCCTACTATTGGTTTTTACTAGAAAAAGTCACTCAAAAGAAAATAGTCTTAATATTTACTTTTGATAGATGAAAAGTCTTGAAGGAAAAAGAAAATTCTAGGAAATTAGGTATGATTGAATTCTAAAAACCCTTTTTATTTTTGTAAAATCTTCTCAAAACATAAAAACATTGTAAATCATTCTAAAAGTTTTAGAAGCCTAAAAATGGTTATCAATACAAAGCAAAGACTGATTCAATCCTAACATCTTCAACTCTCAAAATTGTTATCCATTTTCTCTTAAGGATAAAATTATTCACCCCATCCATCAAAGTTTATGATTTTTCAGAGTGTAATTCTAAAATATATTTGATATAAAACATAAGAGGTTTTATTATAAGCCTGCTTACCATGTTCATAGGGGACTAGTTCAACTGAAATTACCAAGGCTGCATACCAAAACAGGGTAATGGCTTATAATTATAAGACAAGGGGTTTCATCACGAGCCATCTTGTTTAGTTAAATTATAACCAGTGAATGGCATTGTCAATAGCTGGCCACCAAATTAGGACAATGGCTTTTTATCTTATAAAATAAAGAAAAAATAAAATGAAATACAAAAAATGTGGAAACATATCTTCTGGATTCATTCTTTTAAATTATACTCTGAAATGGATGGAACAATGAACGATTAAATGGTTAAAAGGTAACCCTGCCAGGACTATGGACGTTTGTTGGCAGCAGTGGCTCTACCTGTGACAAACGAGTCATTATACAAGCAAGGTGAGAGAAGTATTTTGTTTTATCATTATCAACCAACTAAGGTTTACTTAAAACTTAGGATATATTTAATTTTGAGATGAGAAAGAAATAGAAAAATAGTTTTCATTACATTCAAAATTTATAATTACCTAGTTATAATAGATTTTCTCTATCTATTAAGGTTTTCAAATTAAGAAGTCAAAGTATTATATTATTTTCTCAAGAGATAATTGTTTCTCCCAGTGAATCACCAATTGTTATGTTGTACAACAACCCTCCATTTCATAAAAATTTTATACAAAATCTTAATATGAAATGGGTCCCTCAAAAAATAAATTTAGTTAGATGTGTGAATAAAATGGTATGTAACTCATCATAAGGAAATTCTTGTCAAAAGCCTTGATGTAAATAAATCATTTTATACAAACTTTTAATAAGAAATAAAGTGTCTCCTTTATAAAACTTAAAAATCATTCAATATTGCAATAAAGCGATCAGAGATCACATATCGAAATATTAAAGGAAACACACAAAACAACAACCTCACCCAATGCTCCAATCCATAAAGGCAATCGCAATTGATAAATCGGGGAAAACAAATGTCGATGCACAATAAAGCAAAGTCCCTCAATTCCTTTGATGCGATAACGCTAATCACAATCGGCAATCGGCGACTCGGCCATGTCAACAATAAATGAACATTTGGAGAGGCCTACTCAATTCCTCTGATGCGATAAAGCTAATTGCAATCGGTGATTGGCAGTCGGCAAGAGTCACATGATAAAGGGATGAAGCCCATGCCAACTCCCAATTGCGATCTATCAATTAGGTGCACATCTCGAAAAGAAAATATATTAAAGGAAGCTTGCATGCATTATATTGTATCACCTTTCGGTGATCGGAAATATTTAAAGAAAGTCTTAAAAGCCTTCCCTTTGACATTCCCAATCGCCAATCGGTGATTTATCATTGATTGTTGATCATTAAAAATCTAAGGCACGCTTGAAACAATCATTCGGCATATGGGCGACGTGAAGGAAATTTATGATGATATCTACCATGATCTACAGTTTAAATGACTATTCAATATTGTATTTAAGGATGGATCTTTCAAAGGATTTCACCCATGGTAATCCTTAACTATATTATATTTTATACCAATCAATGTAATTTTGTTCATTAGCATATTGGCTTGCAGCAGATTTTTCTCTGTATCACTGTTTGCAACTGTTTGCGCAAAATTTTTCCAAAACCAGAGAACCAGAGAAAATGGGTAAGAAATCAAAGAAGTCTGCAATAGTAGCCCCTACAACAATAGCTCATCCAGTCAAAGATCCTGGACCAGGCAAGAAAGGATTAATCTCAGATAGAACATGCCTTGGTCTAGGAAACACAAGCTGGGAGAGCATTTACAATCTAATAGAAGCCGAGGACCCTAAGGAATTATCAGATTCGGCCACAGCTGACTCCACTAACAAATCGGAAGGAACTCTTAAAGAATTGGCTTATTCCTATCTACACAGAATAGCAACGTGAGCTAAAATCCTGCCATATACGGACGTAGTGAGATGGGTGGTGGATAAAATTCCAGTCTCAGACAGTACCTTTTACACAACTAATGGGAGGATATTTGGTTCATTTCAGCCTGAGGATCTCATGAAAATGTACCACTTACCTCGACCTGAGAAGCGATACAACAAGGCGTTCTTGGAGGCGTACGTAAAGGAGAATGATTCAGAGT
Organism: Pinus taeda; assembly: GCA_000404065.3. Lineage (NCBI taxonomy): Eukaryota > Viridiplantae > Streptophyta > Pinopsida > Pinales > Pinaceae > Pinus > Pinus taeda. The sequence goes on from APFE030468839.1 coordinate 86,338, forward strand.
CGGCCCCGATAAATCAATGGAGACATTTTCCCGAAAAGCACAAGCACGAGTCATCGGGTAAGTACTTTATTGACTCTTTGGCTTCCCCTTATTGTTATTCTGGGGCTATGATGTGTAGGATGTGGGGAATACATGATTCAGCCAAATTCACCATAGAAATGGTACCCCTAATGGAAGCTGCAATCAACGGTTATGTAATGGATTGGGCTAATATCTTTTCCAATAAAATAGCTACAACAATTTTAGAGTACAGAGCAAATGTGTATAAAACTTCCCGGATTATCCCCCCGTTCTATTACAGTGCTTATATTATGGACACTATTTTCTTTAATTTGGAATATCCAATACTTGGGTGGAAATGGACTCCTCAAGACCTGAATCCAATCCACATTTACCACCAACAGTTATGGAAGGCGAATTACAAAAATCATTTGTATAAAATTTGCAATGGTTTTATTCTCCTTGTATATGATTCTATTTTTAATAAACATGCTCCAAGGATATCCCCAAAAGAAAAATTTGATTTAACAACAGTTGGCAGTTGGCTCAGGGAGGAGAAATTTACTTACATAAGGCTTTTTGATAGCCTTACTAAACCCCATGTTCTTCCCTTGTATGTGCTTGATAAATTGTTAGCTCGGGAGCTGGCCTACCAAATAATAGTAGAAGGGATATCTAGAACCCTTAAGGATTCAAAGAAACATATTTGGCCAAACTTTCCTTTATGATGTGGCATTTTCACTCTGCATGACTACAAGCATGCAACGAAGGAGACAAAAAAGATACTAATGCTTAATCTGGCCACAATTCCTAATAGGCCATATGATCCAAGACAAGTTGCTTATAATGTCATGTCTCAAGCCAAACTTGCTAAATTTGATCATAAAGCCGATGAATTCGATGATCTATTTTCCTCAGCTGAATAATTATTTCAAGTTAAAACATTGGCCCAGATGAGGTATCATGATGAAGGACTGGAAACCTTTAATATGCTTAGAGACCAGAGGTTGCAAACTCAGCCTCTAGACCTATTAGCGACAACCCCGACAGTCTAATCAAGCGAGACTGAACAACAAGCTGTTCATAAAGCTCCTACAGTAGAACAAATTCCCGAGAAAGAAAAAACACCAAAGTAGGAGCAAGAACAAGAAAAGGGTGATGAACTTATTGATTCAGACATTCATATTGATCCCAAAATACTCAAAGAATGGCAATAGTTTCACTCAATTATCAGCAATACAGAGAGCCTGCAGGGATTTAGTACTCCTAAAGCAACAACTAGACAGAAGACAATGACTAATACAGTTACATCTGAAGGAACTAGAAGCCCACCCATGACTCATACAGATGTTGAAATAATTCCAGAGAATCCTTCTGATGAGATTCTTCTGTGAGTAAAAGAAATACCACCCTTAGATGTCTTCTACAGCCCTATGCATAGCGCTGTAATAAAGAGGCAGAGGAAAAGGAAAAAGATTGATCAATATTCTCTTTTACCTACACAGATGGAGATAATTAATGTGGTATGGAGAGAGGAAGTCAACCCTTCTGAAGATCTTAGTAAGCTCTCTCAGTATGTCGGCACATATACAACAGTTACTATGGATAAAGCATCAGAAGTCAACAATTTGTTTAAAGAAAAGGATCAAGCAATCATCTAACTAGAGACACGGGTATAGGAAAAACAACAGAGGATAGAGTAGTTAGAGCAATAGTTAGTAGCACAGAGGCAATCAAACGAGAAATTAAATGAGCAATTGCCCAAAGAGAAATAGAGGATAGACCAACATGCAGTTCAAAAGCAAAAAGAGTTGTCTCAAGAATTGAACAAGTTAAAGACAATGAATGAACAGTTGAGAAAATCAAAAGATGAACAGATTGTTCAACTGTCACTACAAATAGAAAGGTTCAAGGAATTTCCTAAGATAGAGGAATTCAAATCATAGGCTCTCCAAATAACGAAATCATTATCTACTGAATTGAACTTGCTATGTAATAATATTTCTCTTGTTCCTCCCTTCTATGAGATTTCCTCATGCATGATTGATAAGTCTGTTCACAACATGCAAAAGTTGGAGTAGGCAGATGAGACACTAATAGAGTTTCTTTCCTGGTAAGAAACCAAGAAAGGGCAAGCCGCAAATCTGCCTCAAATTCTAGAATCACATAAGGAAATTTTGTTCCTTGAGTGGCAAACTCAATTGATGAAGGCAGAAAGGGAAACATTGAGATGTAGATCAGCGACTGGTAATTTAGTGGAATTAATTAATAATACTCTCTATTTGTCAAAATTGATTTTAGAATGTACCCCAAGAAAATTACCATCAGCCAAAGCATTGGAGCAAACATGGAAGCAAGAGATGGAAAAGAGGCAGAGATTAATCGTGGGCATCCAAACATTGAAATGGGAAACCTTTTGGTTCTTCCTTGTGAAACCATATAGTCAGAGGACAACAATCAAATGACTGACCGATGCAATCAGTTACATGATTCCTGAAATTACTGATTCCACCTATACTGCACAGCTACATTCATGTATGAGTCATCCTCTAGAGTTGCAGCCAATGCTCACCATATGCCAGCTCAAGCCAAAAGATAGTCAGTTGAAACAATGAACCATCCTTACCGACTACAAGCATATTTATTTCGGGGATATTTTCATGTATTTGTGATTCTGTTACACCAACTCACAGCATTTTTATTTTATAGTTAGTTAGTTTAGATAATATTTATAGACCCTTTCATGTTTCTAGAAATGGTCCTGAAGTTTTTGTATGAAGACTTAGATTGGAAGTTGCACTATTGTGCTTCCAATACATATTTTTTATGAAACTAGACCTCCATTCCAAGCTTTAATGAAGAGTATTTTTGTCTGGCATGCTCTACTGCTTCCTGTAAGAGTATTTCTAAGTTAGAGAGTGGGATCCAAATGCAAATTCATGTTGGAAGGATTCGAACACAAATGGTTACTATTATCTATGTTTTGCTTTGTTCTTTTATGTGAACTAGCATTCATTCATTTTTGCTATTGTTGATGTATGCATAAAGTTCTTACAACAATCTCTTTTATTTATCACTATTGAATGTTTAATAATTGTTATCTTTCATCTATATATGTGTCAATGATATATAAAATCAGTGCAATAATATTTTAATTATCACTTTGTTCAACTATTTGAACAAATTAATTATCATATGAATGAATACTCTTGTTTAAAAGTAAAGTCATCTACATGCTTATTTTTCAATGAGAACCATTAAGAGTTGCACTAAAACAGAAATTTCCTGGGATAGATTAGTATTTCATTTTAGAATAAATATTTCATCATTTACCATTAGATATAAGTAAATCAGATATTTATCCATCCCATTCATAAATCATTGGGAAATTGGTCCCATTATATCTAGTCAGAGCCACCACACCAAACGGAAAAGGAGTTGCCTTTAATGTCTGGACTGGGTGGTTTTCCCCGATGTTGATGCAGCGATTTTTGAGGCATAAACACATTCACAATTTCTTGGGTCTCATATCACAGGGTTTAATACCACTTCCATAACTTAGCAATGTAACTTCTATCTTGATCACTGGTTACTGTAGCTAAAATCGACACACCTTTAGGATAGGCCTACAGCCTTTGCATAGTTGGGTCTTGTGAATTTCTTAGAGATAGATGCATAGGATATATGTTTGTAACCAAGCCTATAGGAGGTTTCAGCGCCTTACTTCAGGGTGACTGAATCCTTCAATTTGGATCTGCCTTGATACTAATATGATCTCAATAACATACTCATAACTTCTTGAATATAGCATGAATTTGATTTCACAAAGGTAGCATATGAATTTTGGTTTTTAAAGAGACTCTACTTCATAACTTTGACACTTTTGAGAGTGGTCTCCCAATAAAACCTATGCTCAAAATAACTCTTCAACTAATGCATAGGTGAGAATTTTGATTCTTTTGGAGATTGCCTTTCTAGGGCTTATGCACATAATCATACCACACAAATTTCATACTATAGACATAAGGTTTGGCTCCTTTCTATGGTTGTTTATAGGAAGGCCATAAATTCCTTGCAAAAATAGAACACCAGTTTCATAAAATACTAATAAATTTACTGATCAATAATGACTATAATGTACATACCAGAGCTGCGAAGTTGCTTAGAAATTCGGTGACTTGGATGAAAGATGCAGATTTGGTGGTCTCCTTTTTGACATTCACTCCAACGAAGAGAGGTGTGTCCTCTCTTATTCTATTATATAAGACATTTGAACCTTCATAAATATGCTCCTTATGCCTTTTATTTGCTAAAGTAGGTCTATGGCCTTGATGCAGAGATTAGGGATGGATAAGGTGCCCAAAAAGCTTTGATTTTCTTTCCAATGAGTGTGTTGTATAGAGGGATATTAAATTAGCCTTTAGGTTTCCTTAAATCAAGTTGAAATCCATCCATGTGCCATCGCCAACCTGAGAATTCCTTGGGCCTTATCTCTACAATTAGGGCTAGAGAAATGTTCCCAGAAAATTGATCCTTTAGCCTCCATAAATTCGATCTATGGTAGTTGATTTCCTTGAGATGATACAATGCCAAACTGATCTTATTTTTTCCCTATGTTCAAAACCATGCTCTGATACTATGTTGAGAAATATAGGGTAGAGAGTTAGAGTATTTATTAACTTGATTTCTCTTTAATCCTTTACATTTTCTTGTGATTTATATTATGTCATTTTCATCATTATTTAGTTATGTTCATCATCAAGAAAAATGCCAATAAAAAGATTACAATGCAAACACAAGAACACTTGATGTAGGATTCTAGCCAGGGCCAAAAACTCTCCTAGAGAGGAAACCCCACAAAAATATCTTCTTAGAGAATGAATTCAATAAATACTTCCAAGACCTTAACCCAAGACCAAACCTTCAAAGAGATGAGCTAGTTAAACCTCAAACAATATCTCTACAAATTTTGGACTAAGGAAACCATAGGTCCTCCAGAAAACTCACTGGTGTGAGTAGATAAGGTTGTCAAGAATGTAATTTCACTTCCCTTACTTCTTCATTGGCCTCTAAATAATTTCGTTATTCCTCCTTTCTGGATCAGACTTATTTTCTTTTACTTGGATAAGAAATCATTTGATGTATGTGTGTCTTCAAGTGGGAGAGAGCTCCTCTTTGTATAGGATTCTTTTGGGGGCAGAGTAGGCCTTTCTAGGCCGACTTGAGGAGGTTCGACAACTCCATCATCATTAAGAAAATTTTGAATAAGAATATCACATTTCAAACACAAGAACACTTTATGTAGGATTCTATCCAGGGCCAAAACCTCTCCTAGAGAGGAAAACCCACAAAAATATCTTATTATGGAATCAATTCAATGAATACTTCAAAGACCTTGACCCAATACCAAACCTTCCAAGAGATGAGCTAGCCAAACCTCAAATAATATCTCTACAAATTTTGGACTAAGGAAACCCTAGGTCCTTGAGCAAACTCACTGGTGTGAGCAAATAAGGATTTCAAGAACAAAAATTCACTTCCCTTACTTCCTCGCTAGCCTCAAAATAGTTTCATTATTCCTCCTTGTTGGATTATACTTCTTTTTTGTTTTTATTGGATCATAAATCATTCTATGTATTTGTATCTTCAAGTGGGAGAGAGCTCCTCTTTATATAGGATTCTTTTGAGGGCGGATTAGGCCTTTCTAGGCTAACTTGAGGAGGATGGCCAACTCCATCTATTGGAGGCTTCTAGACCCATTATATTACAATAATATTTTTTCCTTATATACATGAGCCTTCCAAGGGCTAAGAAAACATGACTTGACTCAAAAGACCCCTAGAGCACTCAATTGGTGCTTTGACCTAGGACAAACAACTATGGGCAAGAAACCCATTTTACAATAAATAATTTTCTTTTACATATAATATTTCTTTTTCTTTTTCTTTTGACAACGACATTAATAATTACATCAAGTCATGACTCAAGTACAATTATGAAGACAAACACTAGTCACATTTCAACAAACAGAGGATAAAATAGAGGGTGATAGCCCAAATAGGGTGTTCAATATGTGCAACAAATGGGTCAAAGATATGACTTGCCATCTCCCCCACGCCTAGATTGTTGCACATCCTCGTGCACTTCCCCTTCTATAGCATGAAGGAAAAGGTCAATCCTTTCTGGACCTTTCTTCTATTTATCCTTAAAAATATTGATTTTTAAATTTCCATATCAATTTACCACCAGACTTAATTTCACATACCAGTATTTTCCTCTCTTAATTAAAAATTAGTTTTGCGATACTAACTTGTCATGGGATGCTTTCACGCATACATTCCTTTCTTTTGAGGTTTGATTTCCTTATTCCAAATGTCATTTTCCACCTTAAATTTTCTGACTTTATTTAAGGTCCTTTTATCTTCAGGATCTTATTGTAATGGAATTTATTTGGTGCCCCTTTAGTCGACTTTGATTCTTCATATCTAGGAGTTTGTTATATCTCATTTACCCCCTCAATCATTTTAAGTTCTTCAACCAATTTTAATTCTTGTAACTCGAGTGAATTAGACATCTCAACTTCATTACCATGCTCAAATCCCTTTTCATGTTGTAACATTCTAGAGGCATCAACTACAAGAACCTCTTTAGTCACTTTTAATCCTTCGAATTGAGTGACATATGATACCAATGACTCTGTGGTTGGCATTGAATCTTAAAACTCTTCCACCTCATAATAAAAATAAAGGAATATTAAGCATGTTTTGATTTATTTTTTCACATGCCTTGTATACAATAGTCTCCACTAGACTTAGTTCTACTATTGCGCCTAAAGAAAATTCCATAGGTTCAGTCACTCCTGCCAAAATCATACCCTTGTCCTCCATAGAATGTGTATGAGGCCAGGGTTTTACGATTTTGACAATAACTATCTCTTCTGAATCATTCTATGACTCAATTCCTTCCACTGACTAATTTGTGTTATCATGAATAACCCTAAAGGAGGTTTCTCCATATACTTCCTAGTCTTTTCCTTTCTTCAATGTAACCTTCCTCTTCTTATTTTTATGGTTATCCTTCTTTACATTTGTGGTTTTCTTATGTACCAAAGTCTCTTCATTTGCTACAACGAGTTCTTCTTATTTTTTGGTTGAAACCTCCTTATCCTTCTGAGAGGATTTTATCTTCTTAAAAACAAGAGTGTCTTCAAACTCACTAAAAATGTTTCCTTCCTCACTTAACACCAATTCTTCATAAGGGAATTCTTCTTTTGAATCTCTCTTCTTTTTATTAAGAAAGGTGGTTCACCCCTTCTTCTTTATTGACAATGAAGTTTTTCCTTAAAATCCTCCCCAATAAAGAAAATGGTCATATGTATGGGTTTTCTTCTTAAACTCTGATTCTGCTAGTATATTAGTGAGCCCATGGTGGAACATGCTGGTCTAAACATGCTCAAGGTGAGCTTGAACATTCTTGGGCATTTTGATTAGGATATTCAAAAGATGAAAAGGGAAAAAGCATTCTTCTCTTCTTCTAGAAACATGATAAAAACCTCAAATTATATCTAAAGGTCACAACATACCTCCCATCAAAAATAATTTACTTTTGCACTAGGTAGAAAGCCTCATGCCACTCCTCTTTAATCCATGAACAAATAATCCATTTTATCCAGTTTGGGTTCCATCTCTCTAGCACCAAAAGTTGGTTGTAGTCAAATTCCTTAACCAAGTTTTTAAACCATCATTCTCTATTTTTTGGGAGATGGTTCTCTAGGCGATTGAATCCTCTAAGAGGACGAACTCTAATTAGTTGAAATGAGCTAGAACCACATTAAAATCCTCTGCAAAATCTTGAGTTACCTTAGGATTATGCCCCTAGAACTTCTTGTAGAAGGGTACCATCCTACTTCAAAATACTTACGCCCCTGCGGATAATTATTCAGAAACTCAATCCTACTTGATTCAAACACTGACATTAGTATCTTTGGCATGTTGATCTATTGAGTGGGGGAGTAACGTTATTTCATATTTTTTCCACTATTCAATGTTAAACGAATAAAGTTGATGAATTAGAAAAGTACATTAGCATGCTTCTATTATTGGCAACTTAAGTGAAGGTTATATTTATTTAACATAGCTCAATTCATGCAGGGGCATGGGTATGATTATGCATGTTTGATATATAGGTAATTGGATAAGATGAAGACATTGGTATGTAGTAGATTAGAAATTACTCATACGGTGAAAATAATTATCATGTGCATTCCTTAAAAGTCAATCATGCATTTAAAATCATAGTTTGTCTTTATTATAATTACCTTTAGCCATCATTTACACTTACCAAAATTCTAGGACTTGATTCCTATGATAAACTAAAAATACTAATCATTTTCGGTCGGAACTGTATGATTCCATCCATTCATCAGGTGTGCACAAACCAGTTATGGGAATTGAAAGTCCCATGATACATTATTATGTTCCAACAGTTATAGTAATGCCTTCACTGCTAAATTGGATGCCAGGATTTGGTAACTAATGTGATGCACAAAAAAAAACATTCTAACTACCAGCAAAATATCAGTGCTTTGTGTTGTAGATGACTTTAAACTGTGTTCTTTCCCTATGTTGTGTTGTGTTTTGCAACTCTATTGATTGCTTCTCATTTAGTTTTTTATCATGATCCTTGAATATTCATGCGAAACTGAAAAAATGGGAAAACATACTATTGCTAATGGAATATGGGTTGGTCATGAATCGTGCAGTAAGCTACAAAATTTGCTTCATTAATCTAGTAGTCTCCATCACCAACATTGAAACTTGTAGTTGTTGTCGTAAAATGAAAACATAGGTCTTCACACATCTCGTCCATTCTATGTACAATCCCTCAACATGTGAATGAAGGTGTTGGAGTCGAGCATGCAAGTAAATCATCATTTTACCAGCCATTAATATATCTCATTAAAAATGCAAGGATGATCACTTTTAATGAAACTCATTAGAGAAACTTTAAGGTCTAAAATGGGCCTTAAAACAAAAATGCACAAAAATAATCAACTTTATAAGAACCAATAGGATTCAATATAATGATGTCAAGCATGGAGGATTATTCATAATTTTTGGAGTAAAATGTTAAAAACATTAAAAAAAATAAAAAAGTTAAAAAACTATTTTCAACTTGTATTTTCAACTTATCTCCTTATGATTTTACTCAAATATCAAGTAGGAGCACTCATTGGATAGAAAACTTAGTTTTTCATCCAAGGAGTACACATGTTGCATAGTTTTTATGGGCCCTACTACATGAAAAATGCAATTGCAATCCATTGAAAGTATGCAACATGGGTACTCCTTGGATGCATAACCTTCGATGCAAAATTAATTTATGCATCCAATGAGTTATCCTGCTCAAAATTTGAGTAAAATCATAGGGAGATAAGTTTAAAACGAGTTGAACAAGTAGTTTTTTCCTTTTTTCCCTCCGAAACTTGATGAGGTATAAATCTAATCCTATTTTATTATTTTGGCTATTATTTTATAATATTCCTTAGGAGGCCCATTTTAGACCTCAAAATTTCTCTAGTGGAGGGTCAAGGTACCCCAATACATATCGCAAGGTACAAATAATTGTGTTGGAGTCAATTCATCTACAACATTTGACAATCATGGAACATTGATGTTTTCCAATTTATCACTGGTGAGAGAACCTACCATAAATATATGCAAGAATCCATATACGATAAATAGTCTCTAACCCTTTATCCCAGATAATGTGTTGAAGATGAAGGGAAAAAGGACGTTAGAAGGAGTACCTTAAGGAATCCCTCATCAACTAAATCAAGAACAAAAAAATATTTGAAGAATCATGATTTACAAAGAAAAATCAACAACTAAATTAATGAATTATGCTCATCGAGAGTTGGTTTTCAAGCGGAACCATATCCCAACCATTCCATAAAGTGGTTTTCATAATTAGGCCTCATTATTTTATTAATATCATTATCATTATCATTATTATTATTATCATCATCATCATCATCATCATTATTATTATTTTATTATTATTATTATTATTATTTTAAATTGAAGAAATATTTCGTGAAGAGAAAGTAGAAGTAGGGGGTGGCCTTCCTGCTTCACCAAATCCATCCAATTATCCTAATAAATATATACTATACTCTGTTTTGGACATTTAATTCCAGTAAAACTTTAGCATATGCCCATTCACAAGAAAAGAGGCATGATTTTCATCAATAGATTTAATTCAAACTGCCTCGTTTTCAAAAACAATCTCTATTTTGTACAGTCTCAACCATCAAGTTGTGAATTTCCCTTTAGTATTTGAATCTTGAATCGAAGAGGAGAGCCCAGTCTCCCTCGATGAAACTAGTTCTTTTAAAAAAATATGTCATGTCATTTCCTTCTTTGTTCCTATACCAACATAGTTTGTTGAACCGCGTCCTATCTAACCTCATCAAATTGTTTTAAATGTAGAAACATTTGTTTCTATGCCTCACTCAAATCCATCGTTAGCTCAGAAGGAATATTAAAAGTCTTTATTTGAAAATTTATTGGTACAACAACATATTTCCCATAGACCAATTTATGAGGAGTACATCCTATAGTGCTCCACCAGGTCATCCTTGGAAGAAACATAAGGTGAGAAAATCTAAGGGTGTGATACCGCTTGTCCTAACTGATGGGGACATCGACAAGATTGGAGAAAAGGTAAAGGAAGTAATAGTAGAGACTTGGAACAAGTTCAATGATCACTACAAAATGATATTGATAGATGTACAACAAGGCATCATAGAGTTAAAGGTAATGGTGTAGGCAGTCAGACAACCGGCACAGATAGGTCAACTACTACAGCTAGAGAGATGGATAGAGTCGAAAATTGGACTGACGATTTTACAGACACTAGGTGAAGCCTTACAGTTTGAATCCCCAGAGGATAGAGAGTGAGAAATAGGGTGGGGTTGTGTTAACATGAACATCGCTACACTTCCAACTTAGGTATTGCACGAATTCCATCAAAGTATTACAGATGCACTGAAGGAGTGAGAACAACGCACTTCACTAATAATAATTTAGGTGGAAATTGATAGAGCTTCACTAAAGAAGGAGATCGATCAATTGATCAAAGAAAGGGACGAAGCATGCTAGCAACAACAACAGCTAGAGGAAACCATTGCAAAAAATTGTAGTGAAGTTCCAAACACAAAGGTCCACGAAGAAGAATCACTAGTAGAGAAGGTCGTGAAGCTCAGCCTCGCGATAAAGGAGTCAAAGAACAATCTCACAAAAATAAAGTTTGAATATGAAGTGAAGATTTTTGAGCTGCAAATAAGGATTCAGCTAGGCGTGCCACCGAAAGTAAGTGAGCAAAGGGAAATGGATCTAGAAAATGTAATGAAAGGAATCTCTGACACAGTGGCAGATTGTGGAAAGTTATTAGATGGGACTATGCAGATTTGGACCTCACTACAGGAGGATCCAAACATTCAAAGGATTGAAGAGGAGCTACAGGCAAAGAAGAAGCGATGAGAAGAGATCTTGGCAAGTTTGAAGACCCTACTAGTCTTGCAAAGGCTTGCCAGCATCACTGAAGGGAAGAATCTCAAGAAACAGATTGATGATCTTCAAAGGAAAGAGTATATTTTGACAGTGAGGACTCATTCATGGCAAGATGAGGCCCTCTAGCTTTCGCAAGTAGTAGATGAAAGGATCAGGGAGCTACAACAAAAGGAGAAATAAGTGTTGCAGAAGACTATCAAACTAACTATAGAGGCATTGCTAGAAGAAGTGCATCAAATGGAAAAGCAGGTAGCAGAAATTGTCCATTAGTACAATGCCATCTACAATAGCATCACAACAAATATCAAAGGCACCGCATCTAAGTGAGTCAGGATGAGTCACATGTGAGTGTCTGGGGGTCTTGTTGTGTGCGACCCAACTTGGTCTAGTTTTGGTCAAAGAATATACATTTTGAGGAGTGGAGTGCATGGAGTCCATGAATTTCGTTTTATCGCACAGTGTCTAGGGGTTACAGTGGGTTGAAGCCCCTCATTTTGTAACAAGTATTGGGGTTTTAGTTCATTGTCTTGTTGAGTCCATGGTATGTGGACCATGGTTTTTGTAGCAATTTCATGTATTCAAGGACATGTAATTCTTTTTCAAATATAATCATTAGATCACATCAAAGAGAGAGCACAAGGGATCAAGTCTTTTATTATGTGTTTTCAGTCTTAAGGAAAGGCTTTGCAGCTAAGTGCACTAAGTCCTTAGAAGAGTCTGCAATTGAGTGCATAGACCACCTGCAGCTTGGTGCGTAGGTCAAGAAGTTGTAGGTACTGAAAGATCTATCTTAATAAAGAAGAATAATTTTTGGTAAATTCTTTATAATATTTATCTCTTATTTGTGTTCTATCTGTTTATGCGAAGTAATTGCAAGAAATTGGTATGTTAGCACAAATATTATTGTTCTGTAATGTGTTTATATTAAAGTGAATGTGACAAAGTCTGTAGTTAGAATACACTACACAGTAATGTTATGAATGTTAGAAGGATGATTAAAGTAAAAAAAAAAGAAGTTAAGAGCCACTCCATGTAGTCCCTCAGGGTTGCAGAAACTTGTTTCTGCAATCACCCATAGCTACCTCGGGTGAGACCTCGAGCTTCTTGCAGGTCGTTGCCAAAAGGGCCAGTGTTTTGAGGGTTTTGCTGGTGCAAAGTACAAGAAGAACCTGGTTCAAGCCTAATCAAGCCAACAAATGAACCATTTGTTGGCTTGATTGGGCTTAACCCAGGTTTGACTTGTACTTCGCACGAATAAAACCCCCAAAAACTATCCCTTTTGACAACAAACTGCAAGTAGGTCGAGATCTCGCCCGAGGTAGCTATGGATGATTGCAGAACCAGGTTTCTGCAACCTTGAGGGAATGCACGGAGTGGATCTTAACTTCATTTTTTTGTACTTTAATCATCCTTATAACATTCATAACATTATTGCGTAGTGTATTCTAAGTACAAAATTTGTCACATTCACTTTAATATAAACACATTATTGAACAATAATAGTTGTGCTAACATAATAGTTTCTTGCAATTACTTCACATAAACAGATAGAACACAAATAATAGATACAGATTATAAATAATTCACCAAAACTTCTTCTTATTCATTAAGATAGATCCTTTAGTACTTACAACTTCTCAACCTACTAATTTGTTATTGAATGTTAGTTTTTTTGTGCTAATTTCAATTACAAATTTCTTGTCCATCGCTTCATATGCATAGGTTTCCTTAGGTTGTTTGTGAATGTAAACTAGTAAATTTTATCAAGTTTAATGTGACATTCATGAGAAAAATAGCATAAAATACAAGTGTTGAACAACAACAATGAAAAGTACAACAAACCATCAACATGAACACTTAACATAGTGTTTTGATGAAGGAATTAACCCCTCTTGGGTTACATCTCCTTGGTCTAGCTTCCATGGCTTGGGCCTCTATGTTAGCTCAATATGGAAAAAATGTTGTTTACAAAGGTCTACTGCACCTGAAACCTACTTTAATGAGTTTAGAATGTAAAAATTAGCTAGGAACACCTTTTCCTGAGCTCAATTTGGTTGAAATTTGCTCCAGTTATCGCCCAAACTATTTTTCCCTAGAAAACCTTCTCCAAAATGTGAGGAACTCTAGTTAGCTCTGGTAAAATTAGTGGAACCTTAAAACTTATCAAATCCACTAACAATGCCGCCGAATTAAATTGGAGTTAAATTAAATTTAAGCGAAATTAATTGGGCATTAATCTAAGTTATTAGCACTAATCATACAGTTTAAGGTCTAACTGTTTCTGTTTGCATTGGCGGTTTAGGCGGAGGTGTCACAAGGTGGAATTAACTATTGTGTTGGCCGCCAGTACCGCTGACCATAACCTTATCCGTCACTATCGTATAAACGATGTCACATGTCATGGGTTCGTGGTTTCATAACCACTGGATGGTGTGGGTTGTCTGTCGGTTTGTGTTAACCATAACATGTTTCGTCGGAGCGTTCACATAGAGGGATGGCATACGGGCTAGCCCTCCTAACCGCCAACATTAACCATTTTAAAACTCAAATATGTGTGGCGTTCTATACCTGTTAAGAACTAATGCGTGGTGTAGCGGTTTGGCATAGAGTTTGTTGGAGGTAGGTCCCATGTTCGACCCCCCAGCTTGCCATAAAATTTTGGTCCACTGCACGCTGAGCTCGTTCCTTTGGGAAGGGACACGTGGTAGCCTCTAGGCTTGCCACTTATCCCCTCCTCATTAGACCTCCTTCAACCACTAAAAACATGCCATGTTACCACTTGTGAACCCATTGAAAACTTGACCCTTGGTAAGATCTGAGTGGATGTTGACCACAGTTGACCTTGCACAGTCGCCTGCTATGTTAGCAGTACGAAATGTTGAATGTGCAATGACTGTGTATTTTTTTTAAATTTCTCTTGTTTGGAAAAGTAGACAGAACTCAATAACTTCCTCATAAGAACTTGGTTTCATTGAAACGAGTTGCATTAGGATTGTTTTGTTGAGATGGATGTAATCATTCAGGTTTCAAGCCATTCTGAGAATTTTGATTTTTGAGCTAAATACTAAGCGCCTAATCATTCCTCCCCACTAGAAGCCTTTTTGACCCCAAAATATACTATCAATTATTCAGCAAGTGAGGGTACAACTCCCTCATCTTATTGATATACAACCATTTGGATTTAGAGGGCTTTTGTCCCTCGAGTCCCACTCTAAGGTATTTGACATTCCTTCTCTTTGAAGTTTTGATTCTTTTGTCAAGTATGAGATCTTGCTGAAGTTAATCAAGATATTCTAGCAAGAAATCATCTATTGATGGCAGTTGAATGTTATGAAACTAGCTCACAAAAAGATAGAAAAGATAGTTGAACACCTTAAAATTCAGCCTCTTCGAGGGGGCAACCTCCTTTACATTACACAAATGAACAATTCTTGGATGATTCAAATGATAAAACCTCCTTTCTATATATAGGAGTCTAAAGAGTCACAATATAATCTAGCCGACCTAACAATAATAATATAAAGCCACAGAAATAACAATAGAGGGATTCTATGGGGCATAGTAATAACAATATGGGGGAAATAGGGGTACAACAATATTAATAAGGAGTATAACTACAACAGTAATGGGGTAATCACTAGTATTATAGGGACCCAACATGCCCCTCTCCTTCAAAAAAGTGTTGTCCTCAACACTTGAGTAGTTCTGGATACTTCTGCATAAAATTCTCATCCTCCCCATGTGGAATCTTCAATGGATAAGTTCTTCCACTTGATAAGATACTCTGAAATTGAACGATTTCGTAGCTATCGAGTTCTTGTTTCTGTGACTGCTTCCGGTTCCAATATAATTTTTCCTTCCTCATCAAGTTCTGGCAATATTATTTGAACTAGGAGCTTATCACCTATAACCTTCTTTAAACATGAAACATGGAAAACTGGATGCAATCTAGAAGCTGCAGGAAGCTCCAATTTGTATGCCATAGTACCAATCTTTTGCAACACATTGTATGGACCATAATACTTTGGTGATAGTTTATTATCCTTCTTAGCTTGCTTGAGGGACATTTGCTTATATGGTTATAGCCGTAGGAATACCCAATCACCTACATCAAAACTTCTTTTGCTGTGATGTTGATCTGCCTATTGTTTCATTCTATTATGTGCCAACAAGAGGTTATCCTTTAAGAGTTGGAGGACTTGTTGTTGATGTTCGATGTGATGTTCCATTGCTTGAACATTAGAATTCTCTCTTAAATATGATGTGACGGATGGTGGCTGATATCCATAAAGTGTCATAAATGGGGTCATTTTTGTTTCTGTATGGAAGGAAGTGTTATACCACCATTCAACCAGAGGCAACCATTTGACCCATTGTGTCTGTTTAACAGATATAAAGCAATGAAGAGATCCTTCCAAACATTTGTTTACTATCTCAGTTTGCCCATCAGATTGAGGATGATAAGATGAGCTATGAGCTAAATCAGTACTAAGACAAGAAAATAATTCTGTCCCAAAATTTCTAGTGAAAATGGGATCTCTGTCACTTATAATAATCTTTGGATTTCCATGTAGCTTTTGAATTGTTTCCATAAATTCAGTAGAAACTGTACTGGCTTTAAATGGATGTGATAATGCACAAAAGTGTGCATACTTGATAATTCTGTCAACTACCACCATGATGACACTCTTTCCCTCGGATTTGGGTAAACCTATGATAAAATCCATTGAAACCTCCTCCCAATGTTGTCTTGAAATGGGTAAAGGTTGTAATAGACCCAGGGTCTTAATTGTTTCAACTTTATTTTTTTGGAAAACCAAACATTCAGCCACACACTTTTGAATATCTTATTTAAGGCCATCCCAAAAAACTCCTTCTTAATCCTATGGTAAGTTTTTAAAAATCCTGAGTGCCCTCCTAAGGGAGACGTGTGCAATTCCATAAGAATCTTTTGTTTAAGTTGGGAATTCTTACAGAGGTATAAGCGATATCTATACCATAACGAATCATTTTGCCAACTAAATGTATCAGATATACTGGAATCTTGTTGTAACTTTTGAATAAGTGCCCACACTTCTTCATCATTCTTCCATTCCTCCCTTGCTTCGTTTATCCAATTTGGTTGGATAAAAGAAATGGCACACAACAATGCTTCCACATCCTCATCCTTTCTTGAGAGTGCATCTGCCACCACATTTTGCTTCCCTTTTTTGTAGATGATTTCAAAGTCATAACCCAACATCTTTGTGACCCACTTTTGTTGCTCTTCAGAGGGTAATCTTTGTTCTAAAAAGTATTTAAGGCTATCATGATCCGTTTTTACCTTGAAGTGTCTTCCCATTATGTAGGGTCGCCATTTCTTAAGTGCATGTAGTCTTTCCAACATTTCCTTCTCATAAATAGCTTTGTGTAAAAACTTTCCCTTGATTGGACGACTTTCAAAAGCAATGGGCCTTTCATCTTGCATTAAAACAGCACCAATTCCATTTCCTGACGCATCACATTTCAAAATAAAGGTTTTTGTGAAGTCTAGTGTAGCTAAGACCAATGCTTAGCACATTGACTCTTTAAGATGTTCGAAGGCCTTTGTTGCTTCTGGAGTCCATGAAAATGCATCTTTCTTCAATAATGTTGTTAGAGGTGCTTCTATTCTCCCATAATTCTTAACAAACTTGCAATAATACCCTGTCAACACGAGAAATCCTGACATATGCTTTATGAATGTGGGGATTTTCCATTCCTTAATAGCTTTAATTTTGCTAGGGTCTACCTTAACTCCTTCATGAGATACAATATGACCCAGATATTCCACCTCTTTTACTCCAAAGAAACAATTGGATCTTTTTGCATATAATTATTTCTCCTCCAATAGTTGTAGCACCCTATCAACAGTTCAACATGATCCTTCAAGACTTGCTATAGATTAGTATATCATCAAAAAATACTAACACAAATTTTCTAAGGAAGGGTTTGAAAATGGAATTCATCAAACCTTGAAATGTAGAAGGTGCATTGGTAAGGCCAAAAAGGCATGACCAAAAATTCATAATGACCCTCATGAGTTCTAAATGTTGTTTTTGGAATGTCTTCAGTCTTCATTCTGATTTGATGATATCCTGAACGAAGATCCAACTTGGTGAAGTAAATTGATCCATGCAATTAATCCAGTAAGTCATCAATGACAGGAATGGGAAACTTATCTTTAATAGTGAGCTTGTTGAGCTCCCTATAATCCAGACACATGCGCCATGATCCATCCTTCTTGTGCACCAATACTACTGGAGCAGAGAAAGAACTTTGACTCGGTTGAATTATACCAGCCTCTAGCATTTCTGCAACCATACGTTCAATTTCACTCTTTTGGACATAGGGATATCTGTACTGCCTGATGTTTGGAGGAACACTTCCTGGAATTAGATGAATAGCATGATCATGATCACGCACAGGTGGGAGACCTTTAGGAGTCTCAAATACCTTGGAATGATTATCCAGGACTTTTTGGAGATTTGGAGAAATAGATGATTCTAATGTGGAAACATCTAGCGAACATAATTGTGCAATTACACCTCTTTGTTCCTTTTTTAGAAGCTTTATCATACCATTAGAGCTGATTATCTTTCCTGGTTTCCCTACAATACCCCTTAATTCAACTTCCTTTCCTTCCACAGAAAATTTCATGAAAAGTTTTTGATAATTAAAAGCTATTGTACCCAAGGATTGTAGCCATTGGACTCCTACTACAACATCAACACCTCCCATTGGAATGGAAAGCATTGGGCTAGTTAATACATATTCTCCCATGGATAGCTTGATATTATGACACTTTCTAGAGAAATTTATTGTTCCTCCATTTAAAAAGATCACTTGACACTCTAGTGCTGGATATAGGAAGCAATTAAATTCTTTTGCTATCTTACAATGAATAAAATTGTGGGTACTTCCTGAATCAAGCAACACTATTACCTGTTTCTTCTTGATTTTTCCTTCTATCTTGATGGTTTGAGGAGTGGTAATTCTAGTCAAATCATTACAAGATATCATCGGATTCATTTCTTCTTTATCTAGGCTTTGTTCTTGGAGTATATCCTCTTATTTTTACCTTTCTTGCTCCTTTTCTTCTTCGTCTTCACAATATATGTAGAATAATTTATTCTCAGTACACTTATGACCTTTAGTGTATTTTCTATCACAACTGTAACAAAGCCCTTTTGCTCTTTTTTCTTCCAATTGTTGTGGTGTAAACCTTATAGGTTGTGGAAGACTAGGGGCAACAACACTTCCATCTTTAAGAGTTGTGAGTGGTATGCTTCCTGGTTGCCATAATTTTTCTTTCCCATTTTTTCCTTGCTAACCTAAATGCTTTCTCTAATGAATCAGGTTCCCAAAGGCGAACATCATGTTGGATATTATCCTTTAAAGTCTCTATGAACAACATCAATCCTATCTCCTCTGGAATATCTTTTACCCTTATGTTCAATTTTGAGCTCCTCAACGTGCTCCATTATTGAACCCTTTTGTTTGAGACTTATCAATTGGCTAAAAAACGTGTTGCCTTTTGTATCTTCATAATGTGTTGTCAATTCTTCCGTAAAAATTGCCCAAGTGATAATTTGTTTATGAGAGCAAAGCCGTTCATACCATACAAACTGATTTGGTTCCAAATATAAAGTTGCAATACATACCTTTTGAGTGTTTTGCACATTATTGAGATTTAAAAATTACTCCATCTGTAATATCCATGTTGCAAGATCCTTGCTATCAAACTTCATCATATCGATTTTTGGAATATGGTGGATCTTCAATCCAACATTAGAGTATATGGAATCATTATTAACATTTCTTTTTTTCTCATCATGAGTTTCCTTTACTACCCTTTCACCATTAGTAAGCATTTCTTGTAGAAACTTTGTCAAATTTATCTTCAAATCTTCCATACTTGTCTTCAAATATTCCATGCCTGTCTTTAAAAAATCCATCTTAGGTTCTACGCCTTTTTTAAACCATCCATCTTAGCTTCTACATCTTTCTTTAAACCATCCATCTTAGATTCTATTACTTTTTGTGCAAGTGACTTGTTGCACTTGGTCTCATAATTTTGATATATCATGTTGCATTTCTTCCTCTTCTTCATGAGTCATGCTAGATATTTCAGGTTGCTTACTAGGTGTTTGCATTTTCTTTCCTCAGGGCATAAATTACTGATAATAATTCTTTATTATGCCCTTTGAATTCTTTCAAACTAATTTTTCAAACCAATCTTATGCAAAAATTAAAAAAAACTACACACCTTTTTTAACTTTGTAGGAGCTTGAGATTGAATCTGATGTATCTTTGTAATTTCGAATCATCCAGTTCTGAAATTGAGATTTATGGTAGCCCTCTACGTCCTCTTTCCAATGCCACTAGTTTGATCCAAATTGGATTCTCCAGGGAAGAGTTATTCCAAATCTCCCATAGTGACCTGATTTTAGACTAGTTCAGTAGAGTGAACTTGTACGACGTGCCACAAGTCGCTGTTTTGACCTTTGGCCTTGAAAAATATATACAAGAAACTAAAGTCCATCTTATTTCTATACCTTCTTACAAAATTTCAATCTGATGCTCAAAGAGAAAGTTATGATGATTTTCCCCAGGTCGCCTATTTGGAATATAATTCAGGAGTCTACAAAAATACAAACTTCCTCAAATCATATCTCTGCAAATATAGTGTGAAAGGCTCTGAAATTCAGACTCAAGGTTCAGTGCGATTTCATCTTAAATGGGTTTTTCTTTTAGCTTCTGAAATGTCGCAGAAAAAAAAGTTATAAACAAAATGCCACAATGACCTATTTGGAGCAGCTAAACCCTACAATCCAAAGCTCTGATACCAAATGTTATGAAACCTGCTCACAGAAAGATAGAAAAGATAGTTTAATGCCTTAGAATTCAGCCTCTTCGAGGCGGAAACCTCCTTTACATTACACAAATGAACAAATCTTGGATGATTCAAATGACAAAACCTCCTTTCTATACATAGGAGTCTAAGGAGTCACAATATAACCCAGCCGACCTAATAATAATAATAATATAAAGCCACAAAAATAATAATAGAGGGATTCTATGGGGCACAGTAATAACAATATGGGGACAATAGGGGCACACCAATATTAATAAGGAATACAACTACAATAGTAATGGGGTATTCACTTGTATTATAGTGACCTAACATTGAACATGCTCTCCTTGATCATCAACCAAAGGAGGCTCAAACAATCTCAAATTCACAACATTAACAACAGAGTATATTTGCATATAAGGAGGAAAATCTAGCTTAAATGCATTGTTACCAATATTTTCCATAATTTCAAAAGGACCATAATATATTGGCTTAAGATTTTTAACTTCCCCTTGAAGTATGTCTTTGCTAATATATAACCAAACTTCGTCTCCAACTTGAAATTTTTTATCAATACAGTGTTTGTCATGCCTTGCCTTGTAGCTGCTTTGACTCTTTTCCAGCTATTCCTACACTATGTGGTGTATCAACTAAATTTTCTATATGAACTTCCTTGCCTTATCGATGTCACTGTGACCATTTATGGTGACATATTTCTCAAATATTAAGTCCAGTGGTGATCTTGGGAAGTACCCAAAACATGGTTCAAATGGTGATGTATTTGTGGAAGAATGCTTTGCCCTATTGTATGCATGATGTATGTAATTCAACTGTTCATCCCACAACTTCAGATGTTAGTTGCAATATACTCTAAGAAGATGAATGACTGTTCTGTTGACAACCTTGGTTTGTCCATATGTTTGCAGATGAAAGTTGTACTCTTCTTCAACTTTGTGTCCATCATGTCCCACATGTTTGACCAAAAATTCCCAACAAATCGAGAATATTGATCACTTACAATGGAAGTAGGAAGACCAAAATGAACCCAAATGTTTTGGAAGAAAAGATGAAATGTTTGTTCAGCTTTAATTTGATTTTTACATGGTGTTAGTATGCACATCTTGCTAAACCTGTCTACAAATACATACAAGTAATCATGAGCTTTTCTTGACAATGGAAGACCTCCTACAAAATCCAATGAGATACTCTCCCATGGAAGTGAAGGTACCAGAAGTGGAGTGTACAATCCTAGCTTCATATTGCTAGGCTTACTAGTTTTTGTTAGGTCCCTATACTACTAGTCTAACCGCTTATTGTTATTAGTGCAACCCACTTATTATATTGTTGTGCCCATGTAGTCCCCATATTGTTATTATTGTGCTCCATAGAACCCTAGTATTGTTATTATTGTGCCCTTACATTATTATTGTTATGCCGCCTCTGACTATATTATGACCCCTTAAACTCCTATATATAGAAAGGAGGTAATGTCATTTGTATCATCCAATAATTTTTCATTTCTATGATATAAAGGAGGTCTCCTCCTCAAAGAGGTTTATTTTGAAGGCATCTATATATCTTTTCTATCTCCAAGAATCCCATCTCAAACATGTCATCATGGAATTGTCGCTCTAATTTTTTTCTACGATGTTTTAGATTCGGAAATTAAAACCCATTTGTGCTGAAATCGTGGTGAAGCTCGGGCCAAAATTTCAGATCTTCTTTCGCTATATTTTCAAATATATGGTATGAGACATTTAGGGTTTATGCAAGCTCCTGAATTACACCCCAAATATGTGACCTTACGAAAATCGTCATAACTCTCTCTCAGAGCATCTGATTACAATTTCATAAAAAGTGAGAGAAATTAGATGGACTATAGTTTTTTGGGTATCATTTTCAGAATCTAAGGTCGAAACAGTGATGTGTGGCATGCCATAGACGTTTTCTCTACTTAACTAGTCTATAATTAGGTCATCACGGGAGATTGGACATAACTCTTTCTTCAGAAATCCAATTGCAATCAAGCATGTGGGGTTAAAAAGAGGACCCAGAGGGCTATCAGAGACCGAAATTTCAGAACTTAAAGATCCAAAATTATAGAGTTACATTCATTTGGAGATAGAGCTCATAAAAATAAGAAAAAGTGATATGAGGAAGTTTGATGGCAAAGATCTCGTAAATTGGATACTACAGATGAAGCAATATTTTGATCTACATGAGGTAAAACTTTTACAAAAGGTACGTATTGCATATTTATATTTAGAACCAAATCAATTTTTATGGTACAAAGGGCTTTGTTCTCAAAAACCACTTGTCACGTGGTCAATTTTCACAGAGGAAATGATAGTACATTATGAGAATACAAAGAGAAACACCTTCTATAGCCAATTGATAAATCTCATACAAAAGGGTTCAATGGCAGAGCAAATTGCAGACTTCAAACAATTAAATGGTAAATGATATTCCAGAGAAGAAAAGGATTGATGTCTTCGTAGGGACTTTAAAGGATAACATTCAACAAGAGGTTCGTCTTTGGGAACCTGATTCATTACAGAAGGCATTCAGGTTGGCAAGAAAAATTGAAAGCAGAATTATGAAACAAGGAATCCCACCACTCACAACTATAAATATGGAAGTGTTTTTGCTCCTAGCCTTCCACAACCTACAAGGCTTACACCACAA
>APFE030468839.1:110099-127245 GCA_000404065.3 Pinus taeda
TGTATTGAATAGCCCAATTCTTTCCATTCCAATGGGTGGTGTTGATGTTATACTAGGAGTCCAATGGCTACAATCCTTGGGTACAATAGATTTTAATTTTTAAGAACTTTTCATGAAATTTTCTTCGAAAGGAAAGGAAGTTGAATTAAGGGGTATCATAGGGAAACTTGGAAATATAATCAGCTCTAACAGAATGAAAAATATTCCAAAGAAAGAAAAACAAGGCGTAAATGCACAATTATGTTCGCTATAGGTTCCCACATTAGCATTATCTATTTATCCAGATTTTCAAAAAGTCTTGGACAATCATTCTAAAGTATTTGAGACTCCCAAATGATTCCTACCTATTCATGATCATGATTATTCTATTCATTTGATTCCACGAAGTGTTCCTCCAAACATGAGGCCTTACAAATATCCCTATGCCCAAAAGAGTGAAATTGAACATATGGTTGCAAAAATGCTAGAGGCTGGTATAATTCAACCTAGTCAAAGTTCCTTCTCTGCTCTAGTAGTATTTATGCACAAGAAGGATGGGTCATGGCACATGTGTTCATATTATGGAGAGCTCAACAAACCCACTATTAAAGATAAATTCCCATTCATGTCATTGATGAACTATTGAATGAATTGCACAGATTAATTTACTTCACCAAGTTGGATCTTCATTCAAGATATCATCAAATAAGAATGAAGACTGAAGACATTCTGAAAACAACATTATCGAAGAAAGATGCATTTTCATGGACTCCAGAAGAAACAAAGGCCTTTGAACATATTAAAGAGGCAATGTGCCAAGCACTGGTCTTAGCTACACTAGACTTCACAAAAACCTTTGTTGTGGAATATGATGCATTAGGAAATGGAATTGGTGATGTTTTAATGCAAGAAGAAAGACCCATTGATTTTGAAAGTCATTTAATCAAAGGAAAGTATTTACACAAAGATATTTATGAGAAGGAAATGTTGGCAAGACTACATTCACTTAAGAAATGGCGACCTTACATAATGAGAAGATCCCAGTTCAAAAAATATTGCCAGAACTTGATGAGGAAGGAAAAATCATATTGGAACCTGGAGCAGTCACAGAAACAAGAACTTGATAGCTACGAAATCGATCAATTCCAAAGTATTCATCAAGTGGAAGAACTTACTCGCTGAAGATTCCACATGGGAGGACATGAATTATATACAGAAGCATCAAGAACTACTCAAATGTTGAGGACAACACTTTTTTAAGCAGAGGGGCATGTTAGGTCCCTATACTACTAGTGTAACCCCTTATTGTTATTAGTGCAACCCCCTTATTATATTGTTGTGCCCATGTAGTCCCCATATTGCTATTATTGTGCCCCATAGAACCCCAATATTGCTATTATTGTACCCTTACATTATTATTGTTATGTCGACTCTGATTATATTATGACCCCTTAGACTCCAATATATAAAAAGGAGGTATTATCATTTGTATCATCCAAGAATTGTTCATATGTGTGATCTAAAGGAGGTTGTCCCCTCGAAGAGGATTATTTTGAAGGCATTTATATATATTTTCTATCTTTTTGTGAGCTGGTTTCATAATAGTTGCACACAAATAACATCCTCTAATGAAGCGAGATACATTATCAAACATGCATGGCCAATAACAATACTTTTGGAGATTCGCTATTGTCTTGCCTACACCAAAGTTTCCAGCAATCAATGAGGTGTGAACCTCCCTTATGATATTTTTTCTTTCTACTTGTGGAATACACAACTTGCCCAAGTCATACAAAAAATTGTTATGTACATGATAATCCAATTCTTCAATTTGGTTTCCTTGACTCAAACTTGCATACACATCTCGAAACTCATCAACATATGCATATTTCTCAATGTAACTTTCATGCAAAACATAATTATGATTGAGTATAATAGATGAATTTGCAATAGGCCTTGAAAGCATATCAGCTACCTTATTGTAGATTCCCTTTTTATACTTGATAACCATATGAAACTGTTGTAGAAAACCCATCCATCTGAAGTGTCGTGGTTGCTGCAACTTTGACTACGACTGTAAGTACTATCATGGTTGATGGTCAAAATGGATAACGGTATCCTTTCCCATCAAGTAGTGTTTCAATTTTTTGAAACTTTGTACCAATGTGTAAAGTTTTTTGTCATAAGTGGGATAGTTAGTCACAACTCCATTAAAAATTTCAGAATGAAATGAAATGGGCTTAGCATGCCACATAAGAATTGCTCCCATAGCGTAATCATTAGCATCCTCTTAAATATCAAATGCTTGTCTAAGATTCAGAAGAACCAATACTGGTGTTGAACTGATCTTTTTCTTCAAAGAATAAAATGCTTTCTAATGTAAATCTTCCCAATGGAAGACTTTCTTGACACTAGTCAATGCATGCAATGGAGCTACAATGGAAGAAAAATTAGCAATAAATTTCCTCCAATATTGTGTTGCCCCTAAAAATCTTCTTACCTCTTGTTGGCGTGTACAAAAACCCCCCATTTCATAAAATTTTATTTCTAACTATAATATGAAATGGGTCCCTTTTAAACATAGATGTGTGAATAAATTGGTATCAACTCATCATTACAAAATTCTTCATCAAAAGATCCAACGGAAATGTTATATTATAAACCTTTTGAACAAATATGAAATCGGTCTTATGAATAAATATAAAATTCTTTATTATTGTGATAAAGTGGTCGCAAGATCACATATCGCAACAACAAGGAAAACATAATGCAAAGACCCATTAACTTACCCCGATCCGAAAAGTGAATAACTATCGGTTATCGGGAAAGGCAAGCAAATATAACGAAAGGCCCTCTCCTATTTCACCAATGCAATATTGCTATCGGCAATAGGGGGATGTAACGCAACACATGTTAAGACACCTTTAAAATATCTCGATGTGATAAGGTATCGGCATCGAGGATCGGCGATTTTGCAATAATATAAGTATTACGACACAAGCACATCTCTGGTTGCGATCCGATAATTCAAGGTGCGAGTTTCAAAATAGATTTAAAAGGCTTGCATGTATTATTTTGGATTATTATTAAAAGCCTTCCCGTTCCCGATAGTGATTTACTTGTAATTATCTGCCAAAAAACTCAAGCCACGCTTGAATGAATCATTCAGCATATAAATGATATGATGGGTATTTAAAATGATTCACAGGTTAAGCGGCCAATTAATGAAGCAGTTATGCCAAGATCTTCCCCAAGATTATATCTGCGGCAGTATTATTTTAATCTTTCATTACTCGCTAATTGATATAATTCTTTCATATTGGCTCACACCACCTATTCTCTGTATCATGTTCATTTTATTCCTTGTGCAGAGGTCCGCTGAAACAACAAGTTCAAGCCAAATGGGAAAGAAATCCAAGAGATCCGTGGCAACAGAGGCTCCCGCAGTAACAGTGCAATCCACCACTGATCTAGGACCAAGCAAAAAGAGATTGATTTCAGACACTACATGTCTTGGCCTTGGAAACACAAGTTGGCAAAGCATATATAATTTAATTGAAGCAGAGGAGCCTGAGACAATATCGGTACAAGCTGCCACAGATTCAACTAGAAAATCAGAAGCTTCCCTAAAAGATTTAGTTGACTCATATCTACACCGAATAGCAGTTCGTGAAAAAATTCTCCCATACACTGATGTAGTGCGATGGGCAGTAGAGGAGATCCCGGTTTTAAACAGAACATTTTGCACATTTGACGGAAGGGTCTTTGGCTCATTTCAACCTGATGATTTAAGGAAAATGTATCACTTGCCTGAACCTCAAAAGAAATACAATAAAGCCTTTCTTGAGAAGTTCTCAAGTGAGAATGAGACCGAATCGTCCCCAATTCGGGAGTGGAGACAGAACCTCACAAGGCACAAACATGAATCTTCAGGTAAGTAATCTGTAGATTCATTATGTTCTCCTTACTGTTATGCCAGGGAAATGATGTGTAGAATTTGGGGATTACATAATTCTGCAAAATTCACTTTTGAAATGGTTCCTTTAATGGAAGCGGCACTTAACAGTGAAGTAATGGATTGGGGAAATATATTGTCAAATAAATTAGCCATTGCAATTCTTGCGTTTAGAAATAAAACTCGCGTGACCGATAGGTCTATTCCTCCATTTTATTTTAGTGCTTATATTTTAGATACTCTTTGTTTCAATTCTGAATTTCCTGTACTAGAGTGGAGATGGACTTCACAAGACCCCATGCCAATTCACATTTATCACCGAAAGCTGTGGAAAGCACACTATAAGGACCACTTGTACCAATCTATAGTGGTTTTATGTTGCTTATTTACTATGCCATTTTTGATAAGCCTGCCCCAAAGATTTCTTCGGAAGCAGAGATTGACCTAACCACTGTAGGAAATTGGTGTGGGGAAGATAAGTTCACATACATAAGGGTTTTTGGTAGCCTTGCAAGACCTCATGTCCTTCCTCTGTACATACCTGACAAGCTGTTAGCCTGAGAATTGGCCTATCAAATTACAATAGCAGGAACATCCAAGACTCTTAGGACTTCAAAAAAGCAGGCTTGGCCTACTTTTCCTTTGAGATGCGGTGTTTATACTTTGCATGACTACAAGCATGCGAAGAAGGAAGCAGAGAAAATAAACATGCTCAACCTTGCAACCATTCCTAATAGGAAATTTGATCCAAGGAAAGTTGCTTATAACGTGCTTGAACAAGCCAAACTTACAAGGTTTGATCATGAGAAAGATGATTTTGATGACTTGTTTTCTTCGACAGAGTAATTATTTCAGGTACAAACGCTGGCCAAAATGAGATATAACGACGAGAGGCTAGTAGAATTTAATAAGCTCAGAGAACAGAGGTTGAAAACTCTACCTCTAGACTTATTAGCTACTACCCTGACAACACAATCAAGCGAGCCTAAATAGCAACTCATTGACAAACCTCCTGTTGTATCAAAGATTCTCCAGACAGGAAAAGAACTAGAGCAGGATAAAGAGCAAAAAAAAGAATAGCACAAGGTCAGCACAAATATCAATGTGGATACTCAGATTGATCCTAATCTACTCCAATAATGGCAGCAATTTGACTCCATTATAAGCAATTTGGAAGGTCCAAAAGGTGCCAATACACCCAAAGTAACAGATGGAAAAGATACAATGTCAACAATGGTTCCGAATGAAGGAACCAGTGGCCTACCCCCTAGCATGGATTTAGAAATGATTCCAAAAGATCCCTTCGATCAAATTATTTTGCAGGTGGAGGACATACCTCCATTAGATGTCTTTTACAGTCCTAAACACAGGGCTGTAGTGAAAAGACAGAGGAAAAGGAGAAGACTTGATCAATCTTCCCTCTTTCCACCACCAACAGAGACAGGTAACGTAGTGTGGAAAGAAGAGTTTAACCCTTCCGATGACCTAACAAATCTTTCTCAGTATGATGGAGCTTATTTGGCAGCCACTATGGACAAGGCATCGGAAGTAAGTAATCTACTTAAAGAAAAGGACCAACAATTTTTTTATTGCAATCACATGTGTCTGAAGCACAATAGAAAATTGAACAGTTGAAACAGGAACTATCAACACAGCAACAATTAAACAATCAATTGAATAAGCAATTGCTTGAAGAGAAACAGAGAATAGACTCAAGCGCAATACAAAAGAAAAAAGAATTATCCAAAGCATTGGCTAGGTTAAAGACAATGAATGAACTAATGATGAAAACGAAAGATGAGCAAATCGCTCAGCTGTCACTTCAAGTAGAGAAGTTCAAGAGTCTTCCACAACCTGCCGATTTCAGGTCTGAAGTGCTACAAATTAACAAGGCATTGGTTACACAGTTAAGACTGTTATGTCATAACATTTCTCTGGTTGAGCCCCTTTGTGATATAACGGCATCAATAGTTGAAAAATCAGTCGATGCTAGGCAAGATTTGGAACAGGCCGATGAGACTCTAACAAACTTTCTTTCTTGGCAAGACACCAATGAGGGGTAGGCAGCAAATCTACCCAAAATCCTAGAATCACACAAGGAGATCCTTTTCTTAGAATGGCAGTCACAGCTGATGAAAGCAGAGAGAGAGGTTTCCAAATGTAGATTATCTAAAAGTAATTTAATTGAGCTAATCAATAACACTCTTTATTTGTCTAACATGATTTCACAATGCACCCCAGGTAAATTGCTGTCAGCCAAGACATTGGAGCAAGCTTGCAATCAAGAGTTGGAGAAGAATGGAAGATTAATCGCTGGCATCCAAAGCTTAACTTGGGATACCTATTGGTTTTTCTTAGTAAAACCATAAGGTCAAAGGGCCGCCCTCAAATGTTTAACCGATGCGATTGGTTGTATCATTCCCGAAATCCATGATGCCACATATTCAGCTCAACTCCATTCTTGTCTCAGTCGCCCTCCAGAATTGGAACCGATGCTTGCAATCTGCCAACTCAAATCAAAAGGAGAACAGCCGAAACAATGAATCATGTTGCCGACTACCAACAAACCTGTTGTGGAGAAGATACTCAAGATTTAGTTGTACCAATTAATAGCATTTTATTTTTGTAGTTAGTTAGTTTAATTAGTATTTATAGACCCCTTCATGCATTTGGAAAGGGTCCTTAGTTTTTGTGTGAAACTCAAATGTGGAAGTTGCACTATTGTGCTTCTGGTATATTTTTTAAAGGTTGGGCCGGTATTCCAAATTCTAACAAAGAAAGCTTTGCCGGGATGTGCATTATTTCCTTGATGTGAAAGTATTTCTAAGTTGGGAAAAGGAATTTGAATGCGATTGATATC
Source organism: Pinus taeda (assembly GCA_000404065.3). NCBI lineage: Eukaryota > Viridiplantae > Streptophyta > Pinopsida > Pinales > Pinaceae > Pinus > Pinus taeda. Next base: position 116,894 of record APFE030468839.1, read on the forward strand.
GGGAGTGATTCAAAGCACATATGGTACTATTATCTATGATCTTGTTTCATTCTTTCATGTGAATCGTCATTTGATTACTCTTGCTATCATTGGGTATATGTATGTGTCTTCAACAACAATCCTTATATTTTTCACTATTGAATGTTTAAGGAATGTTATTCTTTTAGTCATATATGTATCAGTGATATATAAATGATAAGTGTAATAATGTTTTAATGATTACTTTGTTCAACTACTTGAACAAAGTAATTATCATATGAATGAATGTCTTTGTTTACCAATAGAGTCATCTGTATGCCTGTTTGTGGATAAATATTATCAAACGTTACACTAAAAATAGAAATTTCCCGGGATAGGATAGTTATTCATATTCTTACCTTTTAGCTTAAATCATTCATCCATTACCATTTTATTATAAAAACCACTCATTTATCCATCCCCTTTTATTCATCATTGGGAAACTAGTCCCATTATTTCCAGTCGGAGCCACCACACCAAATGGAAAAGGAGCTGCATTAAGGTCCGGACCGAGTGGTTTTCCTCGATGTTGTTGCAGCGATATTGGAGGCATCAACATTTTTGGCGCTAGAAGGAGGGCATGAACTATGAATGGCGAGCAAACCAAAACCTATAGACCATTCTGAGAGTAAATCTCCCTCCAGCTCACCTCAGACCTCCCGTTTGCATTCTGGAACACCAGTATTCAAACGAGAAGAAGAGGATTCAACTACCACTTCTCAATCCCATCATACTCCAGATCGATTAAGTCCTGAGTCTCCTGAAGTTCAGTTTCTCATCCAGAAACTTCAAGGCTTTTCGATATCCCCACAAAAATCTGAAGTATCTCAAGGTAGTGAGACTTCGCAATTCAATTTACCTCACCCTCTCACCAGACTTCAAAGCGGAAAGCTAGGTATTGAACCTACTGAGTTGCCTTTACCGAAAAGGAAAAAGGCTAAAAATAACACTAAAGGATTGGACAGTGAGACCTTCTCATCATCATCCTCCATTTCATCTTCTCCAGTGCAAAGTCAACCATCCACTCCTCCATTACACATTGTTGTTCAATAGGGATCACCAACTTCAACATCCCAACCTATTCAATCTTCAATACCAACTCCTCCCCAAACACCTGGAATAACATCAGGAATATCATTTGTTATTAGTTCTACGATGGCTTAGAATCCATGGAATAGTCCTGGTGGGGTCACTATGCCTGCACCATTACACCCATTGCTAGATTCTCTTGAAAAATGGTTGCAGAAATTTAATCCAGATGCTGGAACACTAGCTGAAGAACATATTAACAATTTCATGTTATCAGTTAATTTAAAAGGAGTGACACAGGAAGATGTTGTCATTAGGCTTTTCCCTTATACTTTACAAGGATCGGCTGGGTCTTGGTATTTTTCCCTACCCTCTAGATCCATTACCAGCTGGAACATTTTTCAAGAATAGTTTCTCACTAAGTATGGCGATGATAGATCTTTAGCGACATTAATGATCTTCCGAATCTTAGGATATAAACTAGAGAACCTATCAAGGAATTCAACTCATGATTCAATAAACTCCTGAATAAGATTCCAACCGACTCTAAACCAAGTGAGAAAATCAGAAGTGAATGGTATATAACAACCCTACCTTCAAATATACCCATATTTGTAGATAGAGCTGCAAAACCAACTTTAGCTGAAAACATGAAAGAGGCGCTTGCTATAGAGAAACACATTATTGTCAAATGAAATGGTTGAAATCAAAAAACAAGTAGCTGAAACTTCAACAAAGAGGCCATTTAGAAATTTTAAGAAACCTGAGTCAAAACCACCAAATGTTATATCTAATGCAGACTCAAATCCTGAAGAGGAAGAAGAAGATGAAACAGTCTTACCATCTGACGAACCTGAAGAAGAGGAGGTTGTCGAATGCCATGGGATGTGGGACTTCATTTTACCTAACTCTGATACAGAAAATGAACAAAAAGCTTTCCCTGTAACTACCAGGAGTAAAGGTACTCCTGAACCTGTTCAGTCAATTTCAAAGAAAAGGAGTGCAGGTACCACTACTATAAAAGGAAAGGTTCCCACAAAGAAATCTACGGTGACAAAATCCCAAGATCAACCATCATCGTCAAACATACCTTCAACATCTAAGACATTGGTAGTATCGGATTCAATGGATTACAATATTATTGATGATATGAAGAAGACAAAAGAAAAAATTACTATGTTTGAACTTAGCAAACTCAAACATTAGCAAAATTTACTTCTTAAGGAACTAAATGAAGTACCTTCTTCACCTCTTCCTAATGTTGTGTTCTCCAAAGCTGCAAATGATTCAGGTCAACCACCTCCTGGTAGAGTAGAAGCTACTGATGCAGTTTTAATCGGAGACAGATCAAATTCTCATACTCCCCCTTTTCTCTTGACCTATGTGATCTATAATAGAAATATACGCAACTGTTTGATTGACTCAGGGGCATCCTCTAATATAATGCCAGCTTCAGTTTGTTCCAGACTGAACATTGAACCCCAAAAGTCTACAATTCATATTGTACAATTGGATAGAACCAAGGTCCAGGTTTTAGGGGAAATCAATTATGTAACTATCAATTTATCAGCTAATCCATGAGTGGTTCAGAGAATTGATATTTTAATCGCTGATATACCTGAATTTTATGGTTTAATTTTGAGTAGGGATTGGTCTGAGAAACTCCACGGTTATATTTCTACCGATTGGTCCCATATGTGGCTACCCTACAAAGGAAATCCAAATCAGATCAAAATCGATCGGGATAAACATATGACCCATACTGTCACTGAATTTGAATAGGAGAATCAACCAATAGAATTCAATAACAATATTTTGGGGAATTACTCTTCTCAGTAAATAATTTCACATCCTAAATTGAAAATTTTTCACAAACCGATAGATCAAGATGTATCAATATTGTTGAGGAAATTGTAAATAAAATTGTTGATAATTCTTTATTTTGGTCACTATACTTTGATGGGTCTAAATCTAGTGAAGGTGTAGGAGCAGGGTGTATTTTAGTTAGCCCTGAAGGAGAAAAAACTATGTTATTATGTAGATTAGAATTTGAATGCACAAATAATACGGCTGAATATGAGGCCTTAATTCAAGGACTCTATAAAGTTATTGGTCTTAAAGTTCAATATTTGAAAGTGTTTGGTGATTCAGAAATTGTCATAAAACAAGTTAGAAATACAATTCACTGTCTTTCTAGTCATCTCAAACACTATCAGTGTTTGGTGCAAGAACTAATATCTCAATTTTTAGCATTTATATTTCTCCTATCCCTAGATCCCAGAATGCAGCAGCAGAGTTGCTATCTAATGTTTCTTCTAAACTCCTACCTTTCGAAGATTACAGCTCAGACATATTTTCAGTAGAGTTAATTTTTAGACCATCAATTCCCGACAATGTCACCAATTGGCGAGTGTTCAATCATGACGAATACATTTTAAATTTCTTGACTTCTGACAAGTCCTATGACGATCAAATCATTGATGAAAGTGATCATGACCTTCAAATGAAGGAAAAGCAAGAAGAAAACTCAATACCAAAACAAGTGATTAAGCTAGAAGATATTTATGATATTAAAGACATGTTTAAACAGGTGACCAATTCAAAGCTTAAGAGTTCCACTTTAAGATTCGAATTGATAAACCTAGGTACTGAGGAAAACCCTCAAAACATCAATTTGGGATTAGGACTTTCTTTGGAAGAAAGAACAACATTCATTAGGTTATTACGAAAAAATAAATATGTCTTCGCTTGGAAATATGATGATTTGAAAACATACGATGCATCGACCATTCAACATACTATTCCAATGCTTTTTGAACAAAAACCAGTCCAACAGAAGTTAAGGAAAACCCATCCTAACCTAGAGAGTCAAATAAAAACCGAACTAAACAAAATCTTGAAGGCTAAGATCATTTTTCCTGTCAGACATTCAAACTGGGTGTCCAATATGGTGCTTGTTAGAAAGAAAAATGGCGACATCAGGGTTTGCATAGATTTCAGAAATCTTAATAAAGAAAGCCAAAAAGATAACTTCCCTTTACCTACCATGGAGCAGATGCTCCATTCAGTAGCTGGTTTTGAGTTGATGTCCTTTTTAGATGGCTTTTTAGGATATAACCAGATTTTGGTCCATCCTAATGACATGCTTAAAACTACCTTCAGAACTAAATGGGGAACTTATGCTTACCAAAAAATGCCTTTTGGATTTATCAATGCAGGAGCTACATTCCAAAGAGTAATGGATATAGCATTTAAAGGATTGATCAATAAAACAGTAGCTGTATATTTAGATGATATTACTATATTTTCAAAGAGAAGGTCTAATCATTTACATGATTTAAAACAAATCTTTGAACGCTATAGAAGGTATGGTATCTCACTCAATCCAAAAAAGTCCTTTTTTGCTCTTAATCAAGGAAAGCTCTTGGGCTTCATTGTTTCAAAATATGGTATTTATATTGATCTAGATAGAATTATAGAGATTTCTAATATTCCATTCCCTCATAACAAAAAATCCATGCAGTCATTTTTGGGTCAAATTAACTTTGTTAAACGATTCATTCCAGATTTTTCCCAGATTATTTTACCATTGCAAACAATGATTAAGAAAAATTCAGTGTTTAGATGGGGATTTACAGAAAAAGAGGCATTTGATTCTATCAAACAATCAATAATTAACGCCCCTACTTTAAGCACTCCCAATTTTTCAAGTCATTTCATACTGTATACTCTCGCATCCACCTCGTCTTATGCAGCAGTGCTGACTTAGATTAATGATCAAAACTTGGAGGCACCAATTTCATTTTACAGTTCAAATCTTCAAGGTGCTGAACTTAATTATTCAGAAGTTGAAAAGCAAGCCTTTGCTGTGTACAAAGTCGTCAAACACTACAGACCCTTCCTCTTAAAAGCTCACACAAAAATTATAGTTCCTTTTTCAGCAGTAAGATAATTACTAATTCAAAGGGAATTAGGAGAAAAAAGGGCAAATTGGATCACAACATTACAAGAATATGACTTAGAAATCAAGCCAGAAAATATTGTCAGAGGCCAAGATTTTTGCAGGTTATTAGCAGGAGCATCCAATATTCAAGAACTAGAAGGTACAGAACACACTGAGGAAATCAATCAGATAAGTATCACAGATCCTGAATCACAATATGCAGATCTGATTTTCTATTTAAAAAATGGATACACACCTTCTAATATTTCCTATAAAAATAAATGTGCCATTAGATTAAAAACAAAAAACTTCATAATCGTAGATGATGTATTGTTTAGGTGAAATTATGATTCAATTCTATTAAGATGCCTAGAAAAACCTGAAGCGCAAAAAGTTTTGCAGGAACTAGATGACGGACCAGCAGGAGGACATTTTGGAGCTGATACGACAGCCCACAAAATCATTCATGCTGGATATTATTGGCCCATCCTGTTCAGAGATACTCACGAATATGTAAGGAAATACCGAAGTTGTCAAACCTCCAGTGGAAGACAAAGAAAACCAGTTTTCCCTTTGCAACCTGTCAACATTGAACAACCTTTCGAGCAATGTGGATTGGATATCATTGGCGAAATCACTCCACAGTCATCCAAACAACATAAGTATATCGTTACCGCCACTGATTACTTTACTAAGTGGGTTGAAGCAATTCCTCTAAAGACAACAAACTCTGAGGCAATTATAGAGTTCATAGATCAATTCATTATTACCAGGTTTGGTGTCCAAAACACTTTTATTTTTTACAATGCATCTTATTTCTCTGGAAATTCTATGTTTAAGTTCGCTATCAAAAGAGGGTTTAAATTGAAATATTCTGTGAATTACTATCCCCAAGGTATTGGTTTAGCAGAATCCACCAATAAAAATCTCGTCAAAATCATTAAGCGAACTATTGAACAGAATCATAAAAACTGGCATAAATCTTTGATATTTGCACTATGGGCTGACATAATAACATAGAAAGCTTCCATAGGTACTTCTCCATTTAATCTCGTATATGGGAAGGAAGCTATCATACCAACCAATTTGATGCTTCCATCTCTAGCTTTAGTGCAGTTTATTGAAGAAAGTCCCTCATCTTCTATTCAACTAAGATATGATCAAATTTTAAAATTAGAAGAAGAAAGGGAAAAAGCTAGAATTATACATGCAAAACATCAGCAAATTATCAAGTCATCTTTTGATTCAACTTCATCCAGTTCAAAACAATTACAAGTTGGTGATCTAGTTCTGAAATGGGACAAATCCCATGAGGATAAAGGAAAACAAACTAAGTTTCAGAAAATGTGGCTCAGACCATTTCAAATCAATGAGAAGATAGGCCATTCTACTTTCACATTGCAAGGTATATCAGGTAAGAGAGATTCTCTTCCTGTTAATGGCCTTATCTTGAAAAAATTATTCAATTAAGGAGGTAACCCCTTCTCCCTTTATAAATATTCAATTTTCAGCAAAATTTGTGTTCATAGTTTTTAGGATTATTGGAAAATAAAGTTGTAAGATATCTTCCATTGGCCTTTTCCATACTGCAAAAGTTTCTCAAAAGAAATAGTTTTGATATTTACTTTCAAAAATGGAAATCTTGAACAAAAGGAAATTTTCTAGCAAATTAGGTATATTTAGATTCTGAAACTCCATTTTATTTTTGTGAAATCTTCTCAAGATTTAGAAGTACTGTAAATCATTTTAATGTTTTCAAAATGGCCAAAAAATGGTTATCAATACAAAAACAAAAACTGACTCTTACCCTGTCATCCATGCTCTCTTAAGAAGAAAATTGTTCATCCCATTCATTAAAGTTTATCATTACTCAGAGTGTAATTCTAAAATATATTTGATATAAAAGATAAGGGGTCTTATTACAAGCCTGCTTACCATGATCATTGGGGAATAGTTCAACTGACATTACCAATACTACATACCAAAACAGGGTAATGACTTATAATTATAAGACAAAGGGTCTCATGACAAGCCAGCTTGTTCTGTTAAATTACAACCAGTGAATGGCATTGTCAAATAGCTGGCCACCAACCAGGACAATGGCTTTTTATCTTGCAAAATAAGAAGAAAGAAAAGTGATACAAAATATGAAGGCATATTTTTGGATTCATTCTTTTAATTATACTCTGAAATGGATGGGATAATGGACGATTAAATGGTTAAAAGGTATCCTTGTCGAGACTATAGACATTTGCTGGCAGCAGAGGCTCTACTTATGACAAAAGAGTCATTATAAAGCTAAATTGGAAAAGTTCTTTGTTTTATCATTATCAACCAATTAAGGCTAGTTTAAAACTTAGAATGTATTTAATCTTAACAAGAGAAGAAAATCGCAGAAATAGCTATTATTATATTCTGAATTTATGTATACCTAGTTATGTTAGAATTATCCTCTTAGATAAGATTTTTATATAAAAAACGTTTAAGTATTTAAACATTTTTCAGAGATAACTGTTTCTCCCAGTGAATCGCCAATTGTTGTGCTGCACAACAACCCCCCATTTCATAAAATTTTCTTTCTAACTATAATATGAAATGAGTCTCGTTTAAACATAGATGTGTGAATAAATTGGTATCAACTCATCATTACAAAATTCTTCATCAAAAGGTCCAACGGAAATGTTATATTATAAACCTTTTGAACAAATATGAAATCGGTCTTATGAATAAATATAAAATTCTTTATTATTGCGATAAAGCGATCGGAAGATCGCATATTGCAACAACAAGGAAAACATAATGTAAAGACCCATTAACTTACCCCGATCCAAAAAGTGAATAACTATCGGTTATCGGGAAAGGCAAGAAAATATAACGAAAGGCCCTCTCCTATTTCTCCGATGCGATATCACTATCGGCAATCGGGGGATGTAGCATAGCACATGTTAAGACACCTTTAAAATCTCCCGATGCGATAAGGTGTATTGACATCGAGGATCGGCGATTTTGCAATAATATAAGTATTACGACCCAAGCACATCTCCGATTGCGATCCGATAAATCAAGGCGCGAGTTTCAAAATAGATTTAAAAGGCTTGCATGCATTATTTTGGATTATTATTAAAAGCCTTCCCGTTCCTGATAGTGACTTACTTGTGATTATCCACCAAAAAACTCAAGCCACGCTTAAATGAATCATTTGGCATATAAACGATATGATGGGTATTTAAAATGATTGACAGGTTAAGCGGCCAATTAATGAAGCAGTTATGCCGAGATCTTCCCTGAGATTGTATCTACGACAGTATTATTTTAATATTTCATTACTCGCTAATTGATATAATTTTTTCATATTGGCTCACACCACCTATTCTCTGTATCACATTCATTTTATTCCTTGCGTAGAGTTCCACCGAAACAATAAGTTCAACCCAAATGGGAAAGAAATCCAAGAGATCTGAAGCAACAGTAGCTCCTTCAGTAACAATGCAATCCACCAGTGATCTAGGACCAAGCAAAAAGGGATTGATTTCAGACACTACATGTCTTGGTATTGGAAACACAATTTGGCAAAGCATATATAATTTAATTGAAGCAGAGGAGCCTGAGACATTATCGATACAAGTTGCCACATATTCAACTAGAAAATCAGAAGCTTCCCTGAAAGATTTAGCTGACTCATATCTACACCGAATAGCAGTTCGTGAAAAAATTATCCCATACACTGATGTAGTGCGATGGGCAGTAGAGGAGATCTCGGTTTTAAACAGAGCATTTTGCACAGTTGACGGAAAGGTCTTCGGCTCATTTCAACCTGATGATTTCAGGAAAATGTATCACTTGCTTGAACCTCAAAAGAAATACAATAAAGCCTTTCTTGAGAAGTTCGCAAGTGAGAATGAGACTGAATCGGCCCCAATTTGGGAGTGGAGACAGCACCCGTAAGGCACAAACATGAATCTTCAAGTAAGTACTCTGTAGATTCATTATGTTCTCCTTATTGTTATGCCGGGACAATGATGTGTAGAATTTGGGTATTACATGATTCTGCAAAATTCACTATTGAAATGGTTCCCTTAATGGAAGTGGCAGTTAAAAGTGAAGTAATGGATTGGGGAAATATATTGTCAGATAAATTAGCCATTGCAATTCTTGAGTTTAGAAATAAAACTCGCGTTACTGATAGGTCTATTCCTCCGTTTTATTTTAGTGATTATATTTTAGATACTCTTTGTTTCAATTCTGAATTTCCTGTACTGGGGTGGAGATGGACTTCACAAGACACCATGCCAATTCACATTATCATCAAAAGCTGTGGAAAGCGCACTATAAGGACCACTTGTACCAAATTTGTAATGGTTTTCCGTTGCCTATTTACTATGCCATTTTTGATAAGCCTTCCCCAAATATTTCTTCGGAAGCAGAGATTGACCTAACCGTTGTAGGAAATTGGTTTGAGGAAGATAAGTTCACATACATAAGGGTTTTTGGTAGTCTTGCAAGACCTCATGTCCTTCCTCTGTACATACCTGACAGGTTGTTAGCCCAAGAATTGGCCTATCAAATTACAACAGTAGGAACATCCAAGACTCTTAGGACTTCAAAAAAGCAGGCTTGGCCTACTTTTCCTTTGAGATGCGGTGTTTATACTTTGCACGACTACAAGCATGCGGAGAAGGAAGCAGAGAAAATAAACATGCTCAACCTTGCAACCGTTCGTAATAGGCAATTCGATCCAAGGAAAGTTGCCTATAACGTGCTTGAACAAGCCAAAATTACAAGGTTTGATCATGAGAAAGATGATTTTGATGACTTGTTTTCTTCGGCAGAGTCATTATTCCAGGTACAAACGCTGGCCAAAATGAGATATAACGATGAGAGGCTAGTAGAATTTAATAATGTCAGAGAATAGAGGTTGCAAAATCTACCTCTGGACTTATTAGCTACTACCCCGACAACACAATCAAGCGAGCCTGAACAACAACTCATTGACAAACCTCCTGTTGTATCAAAGATTCTCGAGAGAGGAAAAGAACTAGAGCAGGAGAAAGTGCAGGAGAAAGAGTAGAAAAAAGAACAGGACAAGGTCAGCGAAAATATCAATGTGGATACTCAAATTGATCCTAAACTACTCCAAGAATGGCAGCAATTTGACTCCATTATAAGCAATCTGGAAGGTCCAAAAGGTGCAAATACACCCAAAGTAACAGATGGACAAGGTACAGCGTCAACAACGGTTCCAAATGAAGGAACCAGCGGCCTACCCCCTAGCACGGATTTAGAAATGATTCCAAAAGATCCCTCTGATCAAATTATTTTGCAGGTGGAGGACATACCTCCATTAGATGTCTTTTACAGTCCC
>APFE030468850.1:0-27682 GCA_000404065.3 Pinus taeda
CTGTTAGGAACGTAAAAAATATATTAAACCTACCTTTTGCACTTAATGACATACTTTCCTAGGTTAATGGGTTCTTATGAGATTCAATGATGTTTCTCATATTTTATGTGCCTTAACATGTTTATCATGTAGGATTTGAAGAGATATTTCATAGATTTTAAGACTATCCAACAGTAGAGATATTCTTCGGACTTGTTCCTTGCTACAAGAGAGTCTCAACTCGATTGGCTAAGGGCATTTAATGCTCCTTCCTACTATTGTGAGGTGGGCTATGAGTAAAATCCCCTTTTATAGGGATTTTTGGAGAGAAATGGAGTCCTAATCTCAAGGAGGCTACTCCCCACTAATTTTATAAATAAGAGAATGGAGTGGCCTAGTAGACATGTAGAGAAGAGAGTGGCGAATAGGAGGAAAGATTTGAGTTGTAGTTCCAAGCAAGTTTTGTAACTCTGTAATGTGAAAATAGTTTCTGAGTTAATGGAAGTATTGTTTTATTACATCTTCTAGTTTGGATTTCCTCTAAGGGACTTTTACATTCCTTGGGTTTAGCCCACCCCATGAGCTCCAGAGTGCTACTATAATTTTTGTTAGTGTTATGCTTCTATTTATTTTTACAACATTTATGAAAGCTACCTTTTCATAGCACTCATGCATGGTTAAATAGAAGGTTTTCATGAGCAAGTATTTATTACATGTTATCTAAGAATATGGTTGTAGAAGTAGTATTATTTAATGTCATGTACAATCTTCATTTACTTAATTTATTTTCCTGTTAGAAATTCACTGTTCATTTTTTTCTCATTCACTTTGCGTTGTTTTCTTTTTATATGTAATTAGTTTTGCAACTATAGGAACCACACAGAGTTTAGTTTTACTAAGGTAAATTTACAAAAACTTGCCTTGAAGTTTTGATGATGTTGATTTTATCATTGTATAACATTTCCACAACTTCCTTGCTTCGTAGACTTGTAGTTTTCTTGGTTACATGCTCATTGGATTGTCTCTTATAACAAAATAGGAACTCTTGTTGTAGCTTGTAACCAACCCTCCATTCTCAGTTAGCTTCACAATAAATTCGTATTTGAATTATTTAGTATATTACGACACCCTTGGAACCCTTATATTTCAAATTAGAGTTATAGAGACCTTGTAGATGATTTTGTCAATTTTCTTCATAAAATTCATTTTTCCTGCAAATTAGGATTTTTAATTCATAGTGTTTAATTTCAAAAGTATGTTTTTCCTTTCCTTGTAGATATCATAAACGTGTGCAAGTTTTCTTTCCATTCTTTGTAGATAGAATAGAAGTGTGAAACTGTGCTTTCTTCCATTGCAAGTAGCTTATATTGGCGTTCCATTTTATGTTCAAGAAGTCATTTTCTGCAATTGCATTTCCTATAGCATAGATTAATTAACTCGATCTTTGTAGATCTAGATTTCATTTCAATGCTTCTATCTACATAAAAATAAATAATATAAACAAATAGTGCATATTTCACATCTAGTTCCAACCAATCTTAAGTTTGTAAGAATCTGAGGTGATAATTAAAGTTTAGACCATTAGGAGTTACAACATTGTTGTTGCAATACTAAGGGCCATCAACTATCACTACAAAGTATAGAACCTTAGTGCAACCCCCCAAATCAATATATATTGAGAGAAACAACAAGATTAATCATGAATATCATGTTAGAAACTAATTCCTTGCTATTTTATGGTTGAATATGATACCCAAAAGGGATGAATCCCCATTGGATTTGAGGAGTTAAGTCAACCAAATAATTTAGAATAAATACCCTGTAATGCTTTTACTACAATGCCCCCAAGGATGAATATTTAAACTCATCCAAGGATAGATGTTTAAGGATTTGGGTTTTGGTTGACTTAAGGTAGAATTCCAAGATGTCAAGTTGAAAGGATCCTACAACTAAATCTTGAGGGCATAGTGAGTCCTAAAGATCCTCCAATAGTTTTAGACACACATGCAATCTAGAAGCTATAGTTTGTTGTTATATTATAGGGTTTCGATTAGTGAAATTATAGCATGAAAATATTTATAATAGAAATAAGAAAAAAACCCAAAATTTATAATATAAAATTGAAAAATAAGTGTTGTTTAGTGAGTAAAATAGGAAAAAAATTACACCAAATTTCAATGGTTGAAAATTCATAAAAAAAATCCTTAAATTTCAAATGTAATTAATGGCTAAAAATTGTATGTAAAATAATATTTTCACTTTTCCAATTGGATTAATGCAAAGAATAACCCTTGGACAATAAGTTCTAAGGTAAATCATGCTTAAAAATATATATTTGTTGTAGCCTAACCCTAATTTACCCTAGGAAACATAAAAATAAGCAATTTAGAGTTTATTTTATTTAATGGGATTGACACAAGAGAATGCACTAGCATCTTTCTCACTCAAGGGATAATGGAATGGAAGAATAACATTAGTGGTAGAGGACCAATGTAGGAAATTTCAAGGATAAAGTGAAAGCTACACTTAGGTTTCTCAATTCCTTAAACCCTAGAAACATTCCATTGCTTTGTAGATAAATGGGGGGAATATGCACTCAAACTCCTTAAGATAAACTTGATCAAAATCTTGTCAAGGAGATGTGAGAGCCATAAAACATTCATCACTTTCGTGAATATTTCATCAACCATAATTGTTCAACAAGTACGATATTAAAGAAGATACTTAATATAAATTATGACAAAATCATATAATCACCATTCATCGTCCAAGAAAGATCCCATCTAATAAAAATATCCTCCCCAAGATGAATTTTCTCATGTAATGTTGCATAACAACTGGGATAAAAGATGCTAGCTAGTGCACATTATTCTCCAAGTTTGTATGTGTCAATGATCCATTGATAAATCAGCTTCCCTATATTTATATAAGGGAATATGATTTCATTTCTTTCAAAATTAATACTAAAATCCCTAAAAATATTTTAGATGTGAATACAAGTTGAATAGGTTAAAAGTTGGCACGTAAATATAGCTAGCTCGACAATAAAACATACATCATTAGAAATGGGGTGGTTCTTATCATGATATGTCATGAATGACTCAAGCGAGAGCATGTGATCCCAAAATTCACATCTCCACATCAAAATGTGTCTAATGAGAGGATCCTTCAAGAAGACATCATCATCAAAGTGAGCCCATGTCATTAATCCATGACACATAAAGAGGACATCATGGGGTAAGGTCATGATGTCGTTCTGAACATAATTGTACCATTCCCTCTATAGGGTATCAAGACATCATCACTATTAATTCACCCTAAAAATATGGAAACATCCATAGAGAGTGTGTAATGTTGGCATGCTGGTTTCTTGTGATTTCTGGGGTAAATTAGCTCTCTAAGCGACATCATCACTCAATTATGTAGTGTTTCAAGTATTATAGGGAGGAAAAGGAGTGTCATAAAATATGTTGAAGGAATCCCAAGGTCAATTCTCCTAAAAAATTGAGCAATCTCCTAGGTCAAAGAACCAAGTAAATATTCAAAATGTAAATATTTCACTCAAACTTTGGAAAAATGATCAAGGGGGTTTTCAATCAAAGAGGGTGATGCATTAGGATCTTTCCTTAAATGTGCAAGCATGTGGACACACTGGTACTCTTTTAATCAACTTAGTTCATCTTCAAAAAATACTAGTTAAATGGATGAGAATGCACCATGACCTTCCCCATCTATGAGAGTGAAGATGAGTGGTCACTCATTGTATTATACCGAACCCTTTAACTACCATGTAACTGAATCATCATTATATTATGGAAAAGCAATAAGTGAATGTAGGGAACTATAGTGTTTGAAATATTCAAGAAGTTGGGTTCTTCTTCTCTTAGGAAATTGGTGAGTGACAATCCTTGTGCCTTGGTTACTTTTACCAATTAAGTTTAATTTCAAACAAATAACCTATGATAATCAACAATAAAAAAATGACATTGAAATCTAAGGCTATGGGCATAAATACAAATTCAATGATACAATGGAATTGTCACTTAGATCTGTGAGTTCAAGTATGATATCTATGATAATTGAGCCAAAATAGATCAAACCAATAAAACCAAAATATATTTAAACTAATAAAACCTTAATTATATCAAACTATTATAATCAAATATAAATATACTTAAAATATATATATAATTTTATAACTAATTCTAATAAAGTTTAAATCCTAGAAAGTAGGAAATAATTAAGTAGTACAATAGTAGCTAGAGAACAATGACTAGTAAATAACCAACATAAATATATCCTAAATATTCAATTTAGCCATAGACTTTTCTCAAGTATTTTAATTACTAAAAAATGATTTTTAGATACATTTGAACTACTATAAATGATGCATTCCTTTAAGGAAAAATTAAACAAGTATGGTTGCTCTTTCAAGGCTAAAAATCTAGGATTACTCTACTAACTACTCTATCAAATAACTAGTTGATAGACCTCATGTTGTGATAGTATTAAAAGCTTTAATAAACGAAAATTCCTATCACAAAATAAGAAATATAAACATATATAAACAACAACTTAGAAACTAGCTTTTTAGTTTATCTACACACCATCCAATGTGCTAGTTTGTAACGTGATTTATCCCTGAATGTATAGATATGTGAGAAATATACATAAAGATGAAAATTTAAAGGAAATAAATAAGAAATGAAAAGTATTTAGCAGATATTTGCACAAAAAAATATAAAGTTCACTAACTAGAGTTACGAAGCCTTTCATGTCTCAAGCAAGCATTAGAAATTAAAACTAGCAACTAATATTTCAACAATTACTGGATGAAAACAACTATTAAGAGGTTTGCAACTTGATTTGAAACCCAAATATTGAAATATGAGTCTTTAATCAAAATAAAAATACAATATGTGTTTTGGCAAATCAAGTCTCTTTCCTTTATATGAAATTTTTTAATAAAATATACAAAATCATGTTAGTTGATTGCTAACTATTTTAACACTAATATTTGATCCTAAACTCTCTTCTAATCACTCTAATCATAGATATGATCTAAAGAATGTGAATCTAGGCATTTTGGGCAATTTGTTCCAACAAAAAATGAATTTCAAAATCTAACAAAATCTACAATTTACTTTTCACAATGCATTTAATAACGAGAGATTTAAAAAATAAAAATTTAGAAAAATACCTTAGGAAAGTATTATTAATATGATCATACCACAAAATAACTAGAGAAAATGACTATAAGAGGTGTTTTTAAAGCTAAAAGTGTCAACATAAGGCACACAAAAACTTCATCAAAAGAGGACTAAATTGAAGATGGTGCATGTGGTCATGCAACAAAAATTGTATATATATATATATAATATATATATATATAATAATATATATATCCATCTAGTGTTCTTTCAAGATTCTCTTTGTCATTTAAATTATCTTTTCTCTTCAAACTTCCTTTCTTCAAGTTGTACATGTGGCTTCTCAAAGTGTATGTATGATTGTTCAAAATATGATTGTTCAAAATGTACATGTGGTTGGTTAAATTCAAAAGAACAAATCCTAGTTATATAATTATTAACTATGAAATTAAGCTTCTTATGGTTAGTTCTTGTGCGAAAACCACAAGATTGTGAGGGTTGGTTTTTATGTAGGGCCACTTCACCCCTTACTTTTCTCCTTGGAGTATGAAATTGACTCTTAATTTTTCTATAAGCTAGTGATGACCTCTTTCAACCCAGAGTTGGTCTAAACAACATAGAACCATCTTGGAGCATCTAGAAACAAAAATTATATGGTGTATTTTTCTTTGAAAACATACTAGTATGCACATGACTAAAGAATTTAAAGTGCTTATAACATACTTAATAATCCATTTTCTCCCAAACTAATGAGTATTCTCCCATGAAATTTTTTTAGTTGTTGGTATAGCCTTAATGCTTCCATTCACAAAGTTTCATAACCAGTGGATGCATAAATACTCGGAAAAATGCAAAATGGTTGAAGATTATAGTAGCCATTTTTTTTAGAAAATATGAATTCATTTACAGTAGAAAAAATTATTTTTATTCTCCATGTCCCTGCTAAGTTTCATGAAAATCTAATGCACAAATTTCAAGAAAAAAGGGAAATGATTGTAAAAGACAATGGATGATTTTTTGAAAAATACAAATAGGTTTGACCTTAAATTTTTACTATTTATTCCTCTTACCATAGTGCATCTCCTAGTAAATTTTCATTACAACATGATGCACCAATATAAAAAAAAAAAAAATGGGAAATGGCTATAGGTGATTAAGATTAATCTCTTGAAAAATACTGATCTTTTGACCCAAAAAGTTTTACTTCTTATTGAGCTCATATTGGTGCATCCCCCACTAAATTTCATGACAAATGGAAACATAGTTTGGAATATATGATCAATTTAATTTGAACTATGAATGAGGAAGATGGGGTTGTTTATAGTTTTGGCAAGAAGTTTACAATCATTGTGATAAACTTGGGGCCTATTCAATAGCTATATAAAGAAAAAGCATCTTGATGCTACCTTTCAAGTGTAAATCTTTATCTTTTTACTGTTTTATTAGCCCTATATGTTCATTGTTTTTCCATTATATACCAATTTACCATGCCAATTTATACAAAATAACAATATGAATTTATAAATGTTTTAACATAGATTCCCAACTCTTGTATTTGAATTTTAAATACATATTTGTGTGGGGAATACTTGACTTCTATGGAAAAAATTCTTTGATATTCTGATTACAAGAAGAAAACAACACAAGAAAAAATTTCTATGTTGTTTACCTTTGCATATATCTACTGAGTTGAAATAAATATAGGCTCTTAAATATTCTTCTCATATTTTTTTTCATTTTTTCACAGTGATAATATAAAATATTTGATAACTAGATATCAAATATTTAAACCACTATGTTGATCCTGAGTTTTCTCAAAAAAATATATGTATAAAACTGTTAAACAGACATGGACAGGGACAAATAATAGGAAAGATAAAGCATGCGATACATTTTTATTAACAATTAGATATACATTTATAGTACATTTGGTGACCGTTGGGATTCACATCCCAAGGTCCCTTGGACTGCTTTGTCCATTCGGCTTCCACGCTAACCCTTTAGGATTAGGTGTCCAACATTCCCCCCCTTAATCCGAAGGGTTATGTATGAGTCCAAGAAAAGAGATGTAATACAAAATGTGCAATAATGCATGGCAGCACTAGGCTGAATGTGCTCTATGAAATGTTGGTAAAAAAGGGCGGTGGTTTAAGGATAGCCACCAACACTGGAACGCTTAGTGCAGTTCCTGGAACTCTTCCAAAACGGCAAAAAGCTGTAAGTCTTCTGGCTAGAGAAGTGTAATCAATTTTGTCTCTGGAACTTCCAAAACTGGCAAGAAGTTGAAGTCTTCTGCTAGAGGAAGTGTCCCACATCGCCAACTGAAGGCATGTTCAGGCATCTTTGTCTCTGGCTACAACTCTGAAGCTGGTGTGGCAGTTTGTGGCTCAGGCTCACTTGATGTGGCTTTGAAGCTTGTAGATGACCATCATTTCCCCCCCTGTCAGATACAAGGTGAGAAGATGGAAAAAACTCAACTGCAAGACTGTTCAATATTCTGGAACAAGTTCTGACATGTGTTTGAAATATCTTCTTGGCTGTTGATGCCCATTGCCAAGAAGCGATCCATCCTAGATGAATCTTTGTTCTTGCAGGACAATTGTTTTTGAAGCATCTGTTTGAAGAATGACTGGTTTTTTGACAGTGCTTACATGGATGAAGATCAAAACAGTGATATTTCAGATGGCCAACTCGATCACAGTGTTGGCATTTCATGATATGTTGTTGTTGTTGTTGCTGTGGAAGAGCAGAGTCAGGAACAGTTGTAGCTGTACTGTCATGAGGAGCAGGTGAACTGTCATGAATGAAACCAGCACTCTGAAACTGAATGGGCTTGGCGTAGTCTGGAATATGAAAGGACAAGTCCTTGTCATATCCAAGACTAGTTTTGAGCTTGTTATGGACAAGCTGTTCCCAAGGTCTGATAATGGGCTTGGGAAGTGCAGACTGAGTTTCTGCATCTGCATTTACAACTGCTGCTTTATTTGAATGAACAGGAACATTATTGACTTGTTGTTTATGGGAGTCTGTTTCAATCTTCTGAATAGAAACAGATTCAGAAAGATGACTCCATTGCTGTAGTTATTCTTGCTGCAGCTTTGTCTCAAGCTGCAAAAACTCAATATTCTCATGTGCAATTTGCAGAGAGGTTTGGATGTCAAAGAGAGTTTCTTTGTTAACTTTGACCATCTCATCAACAGTGGAATGAATTAGGATATTCAATAACTTTAATGCATCTTCAAGTCTGGCGATTTTTCTTCAATGTCACTTAAAAAACACAACTGAGGTAGCAACAACTACTCTATCCACAGGCTCAAAGAAAAAGGAATGAAAATTGATAATGATTGCTATTGCAAAAATCTTATTTGCTTCTTTCAGTCGTATGGTTTGTAAGACAATCAACTACCGGCACTAAAAGAAGCACTCGTACAAGTCTCCATAAACTCCAATAATAACTGTGAATCTGGATTGTTATACAAAACCAAATGAATCTACCAGATGGAGAAATTGTGATTAATGAAGACAAAACCAAATGAATCTACCAGATGGAGAAATTGTGATTAATTGAAGAGTTTGAGGTATTTATGTTCAAGAGTAAACCCTGCGCATGAGATGCTTCCTTAGTGTAGCACGCACAGCCAGCAAAGGAGAAATTTCAGCCCTATCCAATGCATACCAGCAATGATATGTGTAGTCTAGGCTCCAGACAAGATGCAGGAGAGAAACTCTGCTCGTTTCCTTGGAATTTCGACCAAGATGCAACTGTTAAACTCGGCCTTTTCAAACTCGAGCCTCTGCTTGGAATTAAATTCGGTCATTAGCACTGAGTCTAGACATACTTCAGATTCTTAGAATAAGTTCCAATCGGTAGAAGGTTGAGTTGTCCGCTTATATAAATGTCTCTGAAATCAGCGTGTCCGTCTGAGTAGGCAGATGCTACAGCAACGATATGGCTTACTCAGATGCTACAACAATGATATGGCTAGATGATTCGGCACTCCTGGATCATGCAACTATTCGGCCTCTTGAATCCACTGCTATTATATTGATAATTCGGCCCTGCTCCCTGTGAGTGTAACTAGGATACCTGTTGATAGAGTTCTGGAAACTCGTGGAGTTTAGAAAAAAACTCAATCCTAACTGAAGAAGAAACACGGCCTTGGGTTGAAACAATTAAGTACCAAGATAACCACCGAACTCTGCTTCTAACTCTAAAAAGAAAATGATGCCTCAGCCTCAATTGTTTGTCCCTTTTCCTGTTTCCAAACAAAGTATTGGCCTTTTAATCCTGAAATTCGGTTCTGCTTTGAAAATAACCCTCTCAAAGCAATCCAGAAATATATCGATTTATCTCTGCTTCAGACCTCGAATTGGATTTGAGCTGACATCCCATCGATTAATTCGGCTTTATGACAATAGCTAAATTCTGCCTCCTGAGCGATAAATTGTTCGGTTGAAGATGTGGTCTCGTCGTCTTCCAGAGATAAACTGATTCTGCCTCCAACGTTCCCGATTCTCTAGTCACGGTTTTCACAGAAATAATATTTGGGCCCTTTTGATTTCGCCTGACAGTTAAGTTACCCGACGTTCCGAGGACAAGTGTTGAATGGGGAGCAGCGAGAGTGCCAATATTATGTTAGTTAAACAGACATCCCTTTGTGATAATATCTGTCCATCATTGATAAAGAAAAATATGCTCCATATTTACACTACTCTACGCATCGGAGAGCTACGTCTTCGTCATGAAAGGCCAAATTTTGTAGCAGGCCAGGGGATTTCTGGTTACTTTATCACAAATCAATCAATCGTGGGGCGATACTTCCCAATTGAAAAACACAGACGTAAGTGGCCTTGAATTATGCAGAACGTGCTGCTGGAATCCGATGAACTGTCTGCTGTTGCCTACCCTGCTGTCGACGCCAAGTCCATGTGGAAGTTACTAAACACAGTGGCACATTGTCATGCTTTAAACACTGGCTGACAGAAAGATCCAGGATGCCTTTGAAAATTCATCTCCCCGGGTAGATTCAGGATCGTCTTTGAGAACTCCCTGTGTCCCTTTCATGGATCTTGGATGAAGAAAATATTTGCTTCAGCATGTTGTCCAGTAGAATTTCACACATTAACACAAGCGAAATCAAAAATGGTCCACTGATCCGAGCTGGGGAGGCCAGTCTTCAAGTAGTCAGTAAACAAGGGGACATGTCGAGACGGTACCATTCAACTTCCTCTGTCCTGTTAAAACTGGTTTAGATACTCTGTTGTGAATGTCTTTGCGCCCGGGAAACGATACCTCTGAGTGTCTCCGAGAAATGAAATCTTTGAAGCTTGTAATAATGGCATCATACAAACAAGGGAATATTGAGCAAATGGTTGACCCAACTATCATTGAAACATGCGATAAGGAGCAAGCTTTGAGATGCATTCATGTTGGTCTTTTGTGTACATAGGACGACTCTTCACTTCGGCCATCAATGCCTGCAATCACCTTGATTCTTTCACCTCAGTTTGTGGGCTTACCCGATCCCACAGAACCTACTTTTGTGATTTCTGTTAACCAAAACATCAATTCTGGCGCTGAACGGCTTTGTATTTTGAACGAATTCAGGGCAGCGCATGTGTAACAGAGGCGTTATGTCAGAGAGCGTTTCTTGTCAGGGGGCTTTTCTCCTTCAGGCAACGGACAGAGGCAGAGATGTCAGGCAGCAGCTGATTTTAAGTAGAAAATTCAGAGGACAGAGCGCATGCAAAGGAGCAGCGTACTAAAAATACAATTCTGAGGGGCGCCAAGGTTTCCAGGCAAATTTCAGAGCATTAGAATAGGTGCATAATGAAGAGTAAAACGCTCAAGTTCTTACATGCAGTAGAAAGAGCAGAAAAGTCAGTGCGCAGATATTCGAAAAATCACTCTTCAAGGGGAATTTTGAGAAACTGACTAAATCCTTTTAGCGCAAAATTCTAGGGGATTAATCTAAGGAAACACTTCGGACATGGAGCAGAAATTTCAGGACTAAAGGATAGTGCAGAAAGGCCACAAAACAAAACAAGTGGCTCAAATATGAGCAAGGCCAGCAATCGCCCGCTCTGATACCATGTTAAACACACATGGTGAGAGAAAAGAATCAGGAAAGATAAATCATGCAGTACAATTTTTATTCACAAAAGATGTACATTTATAGTACAATATGGTGACTGTTGGGATTCACATCCCAAGGTCCCTTGGACTGCTTGTCCATTCGGCTTCCACGCTAACCCTTTAGGATTAGGTGTCCAACAATTTTCATCTCTGAACTTTTCCAGAAATGCTTTGTTGTACTTCTTCTCTGGTTTGGGCAAATGGTACATTTGTCTCAAATCATTGGGCTGAAATGAACCGAATTCTCTCCCACCAATAGTGCAGAATGTTCTATTCGTAATTGGAATTTCTTCAACGGCCCATCTCACTACATCGGTATATGCAAGAATTTGCTCTTGAGCCGCTATCCTGTGTAGGTAGGAATCAGCCAAATCTTTTAGAGTAGCATCGGATTTTCAGCTCGAGCCTGCTGTAGCTTGTACTGATGTTTGCTGAGGTTCTTCGGCTTCGACCAGGTTGTAGATACTTTGCCAAGTAGTATTACCAAGACCAAGACATGTGGTATCTGACATTAATCCTTTTTTACTTGGTCCCAGATCGGCAACATGTTGTCCTGTTACCACAGAGGCTGAAGCTATACCAAATTTCTTAGATTTTTTCTCCATTTGGTCTGAATTTGCTACTGCGGAGAAGCTCTGCACAAGAGATAAAATGAACGTAATGCGCAGAATAGATGGTGAAAACCAAGTATGGAAGAATTATGCTAAACAATGAATAATGGAAGATTATTATAAGGCTCCCGCAGATACAATCTCTGAAGAGATTTTGGCATAACTTCTCCATTAATTGGCCGTTTAAGCCTGTCAATCATAAAAATTCTCATCATATCCTTTATTTTCCGAATAGTCTATTTAAGTTTGGATTTGATTTTTTGGCGGTTGGGCACAAGTGATTCACTATCAGGAAGAGAAAGGATTTTAATAATAACTAATACAATATGTCGAAGCCATATCAATCCTTTTTGAAAGTCGCACTTGGCTTTATCGCAATCGACGATCGGAGGAAACCTTGACCAATTTTATTTAAGTTATTGTCAAATCCCCGATCGCCAATAGCGATATTGCTTAGCTCGCATTGGGAGCTTTAGGGAGAAGACGTTTCGTTGTATTCATATCCCATTCCCCCATCGCCGATAGTGATATCGCATCAGAGCAAGGAGAAGGGATTTTTGTTGTGATTTCTTATTTTCCCGATAGCCGATGGTTATTTGCGCTTGTCGCGTCGAGGAAACCCAATGGGTCTTTTGTTATGCATCCTTTATTATTGTGATATGCGATCTTGCGATCTCTTTATCGCAATAATAAAGAATTATTCTTTTTTTTATTATAAGACTGATTATTTATTAGCTCAAAAGGTCTTTGTAATGTTTCATTTGTTTTCGGACCTTTTGAGGAATGATAAGTTAATACAAATTTAATCTAAAAGGGACCCATTTCGTATTATAATTTTCTAAAGTAAAATACTACGAAATGGGGGGTTGTTGTATAGCACAACAATTGGCGATTTGCTGGGAGAAACAACTATCTCTAAGGAATATTGGAATATTTGAACTTTA
Source organism: Pinus taeda (assembly GCA_000404065.3). Lineage (NCBI taxonomy): Eukaryota > Viridiplantae > Streptophyta > Pinopsida > Pinales > Pinaceae > Pinus > Pinus taeda. Next base: position 12,821 of record APFE030468850.1, read on the forward strand.
TTTACATAGACATCTTATCAAAAAGGTAAATTCTAATATAACTAAGTATACATACATTCTGAATATAGTAAAAGCTATTTTTGCTAATTTATTCTCTTGTTAAAATTAAATACATTCTAAGTTCTAAATTGGCCTCTATTGGTTGATAATGATAAAACAAAACACCTTTCCAACTTAGCCTTTTTGATTGACTCCTTTGTCATAGGTAGAGCCTCTGCTGCCAGCAAACGTTCATAGTTTCGACAGGGATACATTTTAACCATTAAATTGTCCATGATCCCTCCCATCTCAGAGTATGATTAAAAGAATGAATTCAAAATATGTTTTCATATTTTGTATTTCTTTTCTTTTTCATTATTTTGTAAGATAAAAAGCCATTATCCTGGTTTGGTAGCCATCTGTTTGACAATGCCATTCATTGGTTGTAATCTAACCGAACAAGCTGGCTCATGATGAGGCCCCTTGTCTTATGCTTATAATCCATTACCCTGTTTTGGTATGCACTGTTGGTAATGTCGGTTAAGCTATTTCCCAATGATCATGGTAAGAATGCCTGTTATAAGACCCCTTATCTTTATATTAGATATTTAGAAATACACTCTGAGTAATCACAAACTTGGATGAATGGGATGGACAATTTTCTCCTTAAGAGAGAATGGATGACAAGGTAAGAGTTGAAGATGCTAAGATTGAATCAATTTCTATTTTAATATTGATAACCCTTTTGTGGCTAGTTTGAAAACATTAAAATGATTTACAATACTTCTAAATCTTGAGAAGATTTCACAAAAGTAAAATGGGGTTTTCAGAATGTGAATATACCTAATTTCCTAGAAATTGTCCCTTTTGTTTAAGGCTTCTATTTTCGAAAGTAAATATTAAAACTACTTCTTTCGAGCAAGTTTTCAATATAGCAAAGGTCAATAGAAGCTATTTTACAACTTTATTTCCTAATGGTCCTAAAAACTACAAATCCTACTGAAATTAAATGAGAAGGGGTTACCTCCTCAATTGAAGAATTTCTTTAAGATGAGGCCATTAACAGGAAGAGAGTCCCTCTTTCCTGATATATCTTGTAATATGAATGTCGAATGGCCTATCTTCTCGCTAATATGAAATGGTCCAAGCCACATCTTTTGGAACTTGGTGTGTTTACCTTTATCCTCATGGGCTTTGTCCCATTTCAGAACTAGATCACCAACCTACAACTGTTCACAACTAGACAAAGCTGAATCAAACGATGGCTTGATTATCTGTTGATGTTTAGCATGAGTAATTTTGGCCTTTTCTCTTTCCTCTTCTAATTTTAAAATTTGATCATGTCTTAGTTAGATAGAAGAATAGGGGCTTCCTTGAATAAACTGATAAAACATTGTTACACTTCTCTTTTTATATTAATAATAGATGTATGATTAGAATAATAGAAAACTGTAAACATCCAGTAGTGGAAAGTATAAAGACTGTTGTTAAAACACATGCATATATTCAATAATAGCAAGGATGATCAAACAACAATTCACATAAAAAGAATAAATTCATACATAGATAATAGTACCATATGAGCTGCAAATCATTCCCAATGTCAATCGCTATTTGAATTCCTTCTTCCGACTCAGAAATACTTTTAAATAAAGACAGTAATGCACATCCACATAAAAGCTTCGCTATCAAAATTGGAATAATTGGTCCAGTTTTCATAAAAGAATATGCCTGAAGTACAATAGTGCAACTTCAGGCTTAAGTCATATACAAAAACTTACGACCCTTTCTAAATACATGAAAGGGTCTATAAATACTAAATTAACTAACAAACTACAAAATTAAAATGCTACTAAATTGTTATAACTCGATCTTGAATATCTCCCCCACAGCAATTTGATAGTCGGCAACATGATTCATCACTCAGGTTTTTTGCCTTTTGACTTGAGTTGGTATATTGCCAGGATTGATTCCACTTCTTGAGGGCGACTGAGACGATAATTGATTTGAGTAGCATAGGTGGCATCATGTATATCTGGAATGATAGACACGATTGCATCCGTCAGGCACTTGAAGGCGGCTATCTGGCTGTATGGTTTTACTAGGAACAACCAATAGATGTCCGAAGTTAAACTTTTAACTCTTGTGATCAATCTCCCATTCTTTTCTAGCTCTTGGTAACATGATTGCTCCAATGTTTTTGCCGATAATAATTTACCTGGTGTACATTGAGAGATCATGTTAGATAAATAGAGAGTATTGTTAATCAAATCAATCAAATTGTTTGTAGATAATTTGCATAGAAACCGCTCTCTCTGCTTTCATCAATTGGGACTGCCACTCCATGAATAGAATTTCGTTATGGGATTCTAAGATTTTAGGCAAGTTCGCTGCTTGTCCCTCATTAGTGTCCTGCCAAGTAAGAAAATCCGTTCAAGTCTCATCGGCTTGCTCTAAATCCTGTCTGGCATCAAATGATTTATCTATTATAAATGTTGTTATGTCGCATAGAGGTTCAACTTGGGCAATTTTATGACACAACATTCTTATTTGTGTTATATTAGTGCCTTATTAATCTGTATTGCCTCTACTCTTAAATCGGTAGGCTGGGGAAGACTCTTGAACTTCTCTACTTGAGCTGATAATTGAGCAATTTTCTCATCTTTTGTTTTTACCATATGTTCATTCATTGCCTTCAATTTTTCTAATGCATCCGATAATTCTTTCTGTCTTTGAATCGCTACCGAATCTGCCATCTGTTTCTCTTCATGCAACTGTTTGTTCAGTTGGTTATTTAACTGTTGTTGTGTGGACAATTGTTGTTGTAGTTGTTTTGCTTTCTGTTGTGCTTCCGATAGTTGTGTTTGTAGTGAGGCGATTGCCTAATCCTTTTCTTTCAACAAATTCCTCACCTTCGATGCCTTGTCCATGGTGGCTACCGAATAGGCACCAGCATATTGGGACAATTTTGTCAGATCATCGGAAGGGTCGAATTCTTCGTTCCAAACTACATTGGCTGTTACTATTTGTTCAGGGAACAGGGAAGGTTGATCAATCCTTCTCATTTTCCGCTATTGCTTTATTACAACCCTATGTTTTGGGATATAGAAGACATCCAATGGAGGAATATCTTCCACTTACAAAATGATTTGATCCGAAGGATCCTTAGGAATTATTTCTATTTCTGTTGTAGGGGGTAGACCACTAGTTCCTTTGCTTGGAACCTCTTTCGATGTTGTATCCTGTGTACCGGCCACTTTGGATGTATCAGAATCTCTTGAGCTCTCAAGATTGCTTATAATTGAATCAAATTCATGCCATTCCTGGAGCAATCTCGAGTCAATCTGAGTGTCGACATTCATATCTTTGCTGCTCTGCTCCTGCTGCCTTCTCTGTTCCTCCTCATGTATTCTCTCTTGTTCTTTCCTTTGTGCTTCCTCTCTATCTTTCCTCTATTCTTCTTCTTGTTCTTTCCTCTATGCTTCTTCCTGTTCTTTCGTCCAAAGTTCCTCCTGCTCTCATCTTTGGGCTTCTTCAAAAATTTCTGATGTAGCAGGAGGTTGTTGGTAGGTTGCTGCTCAAGCTCGCTTGACTGAATCATTGGGGTAGTCGCTAACAAATCTAGAGGCAGAGTTTGCAACCTCTGCTCTCTAAGTTTGTTGAGTTCAACTAACCCATCATCATGGTATCTCATTTTATCTATCGCTTGCACCTGAAATAGCGACTCAGCGGAGGAGAACAGGTCATCAAACTCATCTTCTTTATGTTCGAATTTAGTGAGTTTGGCCTGCTCTAGAAAATTATAGACGACTTTTTTGGATCAAAGTGTCTCTCAAGAAGAGTGGTGAGATTTATTATATTAATCTTTTCCACCTCTTTCTCTGCATGCTTATAATCATGCAGAGTATAGACACCACACCTTAGAGGAAAAGGAGGCCAGACTTGCTTCTTTGAATTCCTTAAAATATTTGTAGCTGATGCGGATGTAAGATGATATGCTATCTCTCGAGCTAATAGTTTGTCTGGTGTATACAAGGGGAGGATATGAGGCCTGGCCTGACTGCCGAAAACTCTCACATAGGTAAATTTACCTTCTTCGAACGAGGTTCCTAAAGCTATCAAGTCAATTTCTGCTTGAGGGGAAATCTTAGGGGCAGGTTTATTAAAAAGTGCATAGTAAATAGGTAGCATGAATCCATTGCATACTTGATATAGGTGGTGTTTATAATGGGATTTCCACAAATTCTAGTGATAGATATGAATGGGCATGGGGTCCTATGGTGTCCATCTCTACCCTAGCACATGAAACTCGGAACTAAAACAGAGGGTGTCTAAAATGTAGGCACTAAATTAAAATGGAGGGAAAAATCTATCAGTAACATGGGATTTCTTTCTGAACTCAAGAATGGTTGCTAATTTATCAGATACTATATTCCCCCAGTCCATGATTTCAGGATTGCATGTTGCTTCCATCAAAGGTACCATCTCTATGGAAAATTTTGAGGAGTCATGCAAACCCCACATTCGACACATCATAGCTCCAACATAACAATAAGGAGAACATAAGGAATCGATGGAGTACTTACCTGAAGACTCATGTTTGTGTTTCCCCAGGTTCTGTCTCCATTCCTATATAGGCACTAACTCAGTTTCATTTTCATCTCTGAACTTTTCCAGAAATGCTTTGTTGTACTTCTTCTCTGGTTTGGGCAAATGGTACATTTGTCTCAAATAATTGGGCTGAAACGAACCGAATACTCTCCCATCAATAGTGCAGAATGTTCTATTCATAATTGGAATTTCTTCAACGGCCCATCTCACTACATCGGTATATGGAAGAATTTGCTCTCGAGCCGCTATCCTGTGTAGGTAGGAATTAGGCAAATCTTTTAGAGTCGCATCAAATTTTCGGCTAGAGCCTACTGTAGCTTGTACTGATGTCTGTTGAGGTTCTTTCGCTTTGACAAAGTTGTAAATGCTTTGCCAAGTAGTATTACCGAGACCAAGACATGTGGTATCTGAGATTAATCCTTTTTTACTTGGTCTCAGATCGGCAACATGTTGTCCTGTTACCACAGAGGCTGAAGTTGTTCCAAATTTCTTAGATTTTTTCCCCATTTGGTATGAATTCACTACTGTGGAGAAGCTTTGCACAAGAGGTAAAATGAATGTAATACGGAGAATAGATAGCGAAAACCAAGTATGGAACAATTATGCCAATCAATGAATAATGGAAGATTATCATAAGGCTCCCGCGGATACAATCTTTGAAGTGATTTTGGCATAATTGCTCCATTAATTGGATGTTAAAGCGTGTCAACCATTTAAATTCTCATCATATCGTTTATTTGTTGAATAGTCTATTTAAGCATGGATTTGATTTTTTGCGGCTCGGCGCAAGTGAATCACTATCGGGAAGAGAAAGGATTTTAATAATAATTAATACAATATGCTAAAGCCATGTCAATCCTTTTTGAAAGTCGTGCTTGGCTTTATCGCAATCAGCGATCGGAGGGAACCTTGAGTAGTTTTATTTAAGTTATTGTGGAATCCCCGATCGCTAATAGCGATATCGCTTAGCTTGCATCAGGAGCTTTAAGGAGAAGACGTTTAGTTGTATTCATATCGCATTCCCCGATCGTCGATAGTGATATCGCATCAGAGCAAGGAGAGGGGCGTTTTGTTGTGATTGCTTGTTTTCCTGATAGACGATGGTTATTCACGCTTGTTGCATCGGGGAAAACCAATGGGTCTTTTGTTATGAATCCTTTGTCATTGCGATATGTGATCTTGCGATCGCTTTATCACAATAATAAAGAATTATTCATTTTTTATTATAAGACCGATTATTTATTAACTCAAAAGGTTTTTATAAAGTTTTGTTTCTTTCTGGACCTTTTGAGGAATGATAAGTTAATACCAATTTAATCTAAAAGGGGCCCATTTCATATTATAATTTTCAAAATTAAAATACTATGAATTGGGGGGTTGTTGTATAGCACAACAGGTCCCTGTCACGAATATTTTTCCATTTGCTCAAGTTCAAATCTTTGTCTCAATAATGATACGCTCTCAAGCTCTGTCCATCCATTTGGCTCATTGAGTTTAGTTCCTGATTCTCCTTTCCCAAATGATGTAGATCGTGGTTCCTGTAATGTACATGATTCTAGTGTTGAGATTGCAAGTTTAGATGTCCTATCACCCATCCAAGGTCTGCAAATTTCAACATAGTTCCTCATTCCTCTCATTGCTTCATTTTTCTCCCCTCGACCTCCGCCTCTACTCCATCCATTTCTTCTCTCTTTGCATCATCCCCATTGATTGATCCTCTAAACCCTTCTAGTGATGTTTTCCTTCTTAACCCTGCCTTTCCTCTTAACTCATCATTGAGCTTTTCCCCTTTGACCTCTGCTCCATTGGCATCCACCGCATTGATTAATCCTCTGCCTCCATCCAAACCTTTGAGAAAATATTTTTCCCTTAACTTGAGCTCAACCTTGACCTCTACACCTTCAACCTCTATACCTCTTGCGTCCTCCCCTTTAATTGGTCCTCTGTCCCAATTGAACCCTTCTAGTGGTGCATTCTTCCTTAACTCGGCCTCTGGCTCAAGCTTTCTTCCTTGACATCATTCTTCCCTTGGTTCCCTTTTTGGGACCCTCTCATCCCCTAATTATTTTATTAATATCAACAATGATGGCCTTAACTCAATTTCTAATCATTTTTCCTCTAATATCCCCCTTATTCTAGTTACTAGAGAAATTTCCCATACAGCTTTAACTAAAAACTCTTCTATGAATAATAATAATAACAAACTTAATAATGATATTAAGCTTAAGAATAACAATATTATTGTTTCAACAATAATAATAATAATTATCCTATTCTTAAAAAGGCTAATAATAATAATAATAATAATCCTATTTTTAAAAAGGTTAATAACAATAATAATAATAATAATAATTTTAAGAATTATACTATTTTTTTTAAAATGTTATTAATTGCTCTAGTTTAGATCTTCTCCAGTTTTATCCTCCTCCGTAATGGGCTTAATTTTTCCCTATCCCTTAAAAAAATTTCCGTAGATGACATTATTTGTAACATTGAACATGGTATTATACCACTTGTAGAAAATGGCTAATTAGTTAATAAAAAAATGACTAAATTTGATGACCATTTTTCAGTCGGTGACCAACAAAAGCTAATTTATAGTACCTAATAATGCGACCAACTTTTAGTTGTTTTTAGCTTAGTCATTTATTAGTTGCTCAATTTTGTTGTCTACTAGTATATTTAGTCATATATTTAGTCATTAATTTAGTCATTGATTTAGTCATTAATTGCCACAATTAATGACCAAATATATAAAAAATATATATATTACTATATGATTGCCTAAGAAAAACAATTAATGACCAAAGAAATATGACCAAAATAGTTGTCATGTTATAAGATACTATAAATTAGCTACTAATAATCATATATATGCAAATTTTAGTCACCATTTGAAACCATTTAACGACAAAATTCAATATGACTAAATTTTGATCATGTTATAAGATACTATAAATTAACCACTAATAGCCGTATATGCAAAACTTAGTCATCATTTGTAATAAAAAATTTATCATTTGTAGTAGTCATTTATATCTTTTTTGGTAGTTTCATATTGATTATATAAATGACTAATTTAATAGTTTATATTCATTTATTTACTTTCATTAATAATTGTTATAAAGGACTAATTTAGTCGTGTATTCATTTTATTTGTGTTCATTATTAATCAATATGAACTACTAATTTAGTAGTTTTATATTGATTTTATATGTTCATTATTAATCAACAGAAACTAATTAGTATGATTTTGCGATTAAATAAAAAAAATGTCATACAATGTGCATATTTATCTAGTATGGAAACACAAAGTTACATATGTTAATTACAATACTAAATAATATCACGTGCAACTATAAATAATTCCAACCATAAATTATATTATATAAAATGTCAAGTATTACAATATGATTTTCCAACTTAATATTGTTTGGACTACAATTTAAACATGAAATATTGTTTCATCACTTCAAAACATTATCACTGTGTTTCGAAGACATTGCAAGTGAACTCCCCAACTTTGGAGACTTGACTATCAATCTCTATCTGTGTGTTTTATGCGAGATATTGGCTCTAAGTATATCACTAGAGTAGTTCTCTTCTTTCCCATTTTGCATTTATCGCTCCAGTGTTATTGTTCTCCTACTTCAATTATTGCTTTTTAACATCAATATTAAGTTCCTCTCCTAAAAACAAATGAAGATACAATGTAGAGTATAAGACATGAAATAAAGTAAATATTGGAATATAAACAAAAGTAGACTATAAAATGTTTATACGACATATACCTTAACATCAGCAATGTCAATGCCATTTTTCTCCATAAAAGCCAGAAAATTGAACAAATTTTCTTCAGTTGGGTCGGATAGTGGACACTATGTGGTTAGATTACCTATATAAACAATGAAATTCAAATGTCACAATAGAAAAGAACAACTTAGTAACTTAGTATTCAACCTTTAGAGAAATCTTAGGTGAAATCAAGCCAAATAGGTTACATGCTAAAAAGCTCAGATTGTAGGGAACTTGTGAAAACAAATAATCTGAGGTGTGATGTCTAATTCTTATTGTTTTATTCACAATAGATTTCATTCTCTAATACATGAACTTGGTCATGTATATAGACAACATGTGCTCAAATAACAACATGAAAATAGACTTTTCTAATAGTAATGAAATTTTCTTAACACAAAATAGCTAAAAGGATTTCAATTAATATCATGTAATACTAATCTCATATTCAAGATTCGGATGTTTAAATGGACATGATACCAAGTATTTTCAATTTCATGGTTAAAAAAAACAAAATCAAAGGAAATGTTCAAAATACAATCAAACAATAAAGATGGGATATACGGAATGAACATTGCAATTATAAAATATTCTTTTACTTATACACATGTGCCTTGTCTAGAATTCCTAAAACATATTTTTCACAAAATAGCCATCAGGTGAAAGAATCACAACATTACAAATAATAGGAATCCCTACTAGAAACATTTCAAAATTTGATGGCACAAGTGCCTTAAGGATCTCCAACAACAAATTAATCATATCCAATACATGCTCTAGATTGTCTCCCGATCCTTTTTTAATCTCATTTCCTATAACCTGCCGACATCATATTCAATTAATAATCGAACAAAGGCATTGTAATTTTTTTTTTTATCTTTTATATCTATAGACTTTGAATCTGCTAGAAACTCCTTATATGACACTTGCCTCTCTGAATTCGCCTAGGGATGAGTAAGAGATCATGAAATCACGAAGTGGAACCAAGAACTATCAGTGAAATGACACTAATCAAAATCCCAGAAGCTGACTCACCCCCTTGCAAATATATATATATATATATATATACATGGATCCCTCATCCCAGAGATCCAGAGGCTGAAATTTTGTATTTTGTAAGGAAGTGTTGTTGGTTTCTCTGTGAAGCATTGTATTGTTGGGTGATATAGCTTTTCACGAGGTGAAAAGGGATTTAGTGATGGAAGGATGTAAATGGATCAGACAGATGGGTTGTAATCCTCTCTTCTACTACTTCTATCAATAAAGTTATTTGAGTTTTCCTCCATATACTTGTATATTTTTGAATCTTGTATTTGTGCATGCATTTGTATGGTTAATGTACACCTGATCCTATATTCCTTATGGTTATAGATATCTATGCTTTGATGGTATTTTGCTACTTTGACTCTACAGGTGTTCTTTGAAGCAATACAAGTGAGAAAGGAGTGGTCAAAGCTCTATCAAGGGAGGAAAGAAACAGACAAGGAGCTAAGCAAAAGACTAAGGTTGGTGATCTGTACTTCTCTCTCATCTATCTCTCATAAAGGAAAACACAAGTTACTTTGAATTGTTTGTTTCTAAGATAGCTACCCATCTTAGTGGGACAAGAAGCTCTGAATAGACACTAGTTTTCCCAGAAACAAAATGGTGAATCCACTGGGGGATGAAAGATTGTTTGTTTGTTACTATTACTTTCTTTGTAAACTACAGATGGAGCCTACAGTTAAGCCAGGTAGCCTTCGAACTGCTTTTGCTATGCAACCGCAAAGTAGATCAACGCTACTTCAGTCAATCTCCAAGTTGGTTTATGAACTAAACATCTGACTTGCAAACATCCTAAGTTCCCTCGTGGTAGCTCAATAACCTCATTAGATCAGCCCCTATACTTTGTGTTTGCTACCTATCATAAGCTTAGCCTAAACCCCTAAACTTAGCTACAAACTGTCCATGAAAACCAAGCTCAGTCTCGTCCCTGGACCATCGCACTGTCTCTCAATGGCAGTCTGGATGCATTGCACCTCCCATGTGTTGTAGGTGAGATGCATCCCTATTCCCCTTAAGGACATGTGCGATGATTGAGTGACACTGTTTCTGCCTCCAAATTTTGGTTTTTTCTTCATTTTCTTTAGCACTATTAAGTAGTTTTGTTGTATATGATCAGTATATCACTATTGAAACCTTATTCCTTTACATTATTTAGCCTCCATTGATAAGCAATTGTGAATGTTTTTAATCTATTTTTCATCCTTTACGGTCCTCCTTTGCAAATAGTAGCTTAATCGAGCTATCGTCTTTTAATTCGAAAGTGTCTCAATTCTCATTTTCAGTCAAGAAAAAGGGTGTTGTAAAGTATTCCTCTTTTAGATAGTCGATTGTACTTTTTCCATTGTATTTGATTTGAATTATCATTTCTTTGAAGTGTCGAAATAATTTTTACATTCGAAATTGAAATTGTCATCTTAGTCTTCCTTTCGTTCCTGAAAAGAAATTGCTAAGGTGTCACTTTGAATAAAAGTAGTTCAGATCTATACTTAGTTTTCTTTTTTTCATTATCACATTAAGGAAACTGAAAAGAAAATACATGCATGTGCACTTGCATTTAGACTGCATACGGAAATTGATTTAGGAAAAGTGCATTCAGTCTGTGCTCTCTGCTCTATGTTGAAAGAATTGTACTCTTCTTTCCTTAGTAGCCAGGATTTTCATTGCTAAAAGAAAATAAACGACTATTTATCATCTTAGATTGCATATTTAGGAATTGTATATCTACATCACGTTGTGAACCTTGAAAGGAAAACTTCTTAAGAAATACCAACTGTAAAATAAACCTCAATGAACATAAAAATGCTTTTGAACCTAACGCACAACATTTAGAATTCTAGGCTACAGACATATTCTAGCATCATAAATCCCGGTAACTATCACTTTCATTGTACGTTGGGTGATTCCTCCTCTTTGATACAATAAGTGCCAGTATGGACTTGTGCTCCCACATACCATCGAGTATATATTAGGAGACCACAATAGGTTGATATCCTTTATCCCTAGGAAGCTGTACCTGCCACCCTATTGATTGTAATGCAGTGAGCACAACATTCGGGAAGATTGACTTCCATACGTAAAGTCCTTAGTAATTTCTCTATAATTTACCATAGAGGTGTATAATGCAGTTTTTCAATTGATTTCGTAATCCCTCTATCTAGACTTCCAAAGTAGTCACTTTCTTTCCTTTTCAGACTCCTTAAAAGAAAAGGTCCATCTGAGCACTTGTCACTTCAAGCTCATTAAAAATTGACGACGACTATAGTCATCTTTAGCTTTTTCTCAACTCTTAAAAATTGAAAAAGCAAGTTGTGTCAAAGCATCATAAAATTTATTTTATTTGGAATAACATCGTTGTTCCCTCATTGGTCTTAGGTTGAGAAAATGGAGTCCACAAATCAAGGATTTCCCCTTTGGGGGGAATCCTAGTTTTTGACACCTAATCCTTAGGATTGGGTGAGTATAATGTAAATAGATAAATAATTAATATGAACAGTCATCGGGAGATGAAGTGAACAGTCTCGCCCTCATGTATATAATGAAGATCTACCTGATGGAATAATACACATGAATCAATTTTGTAAGAAGAGTTACTACCTTGTCTCACATGGTATCAAAGCCAGGTTCTAAAATAGTTGTAACTTCCACTGCCTACTGCTCTCTGTCCCCTCTGATACTGATTCCTATACTAGATCAACATGTGGAATCTTCTTCTGAGGAACAGACTCTCCCTCATGTATATAACGAAGACATACCTAATGGAATAATACACATGAATAAATTTTGCAAGAGGGGTTACTGCCTGGTCTGACATGATATCAGAGCCAGCTCACAAAATAGTTGTAACTCCTACTACATGCTGCTCTTTGTCCCCTCTACAGTCATTGTTGTGTGTTATACGCTGGCTTGACATGCATTGAACTATCCTAATGAACTCCTGCTCTCACTCAGAGTTATTCCTACTCTGTCTTCTATCTTTTGAATGCATACAATTCTTTGTTGTACGCTGTATGCTACTGTCAAAATTTGTTTGAACCATACGCTGGTCCGTTGAACTTTTTTGTAATGGTGAACTTGACGTGAATGTTGATCCTTTGGTAAAGCTTTGTAATGGTTTTCGTTCGTAAAGCTTTGTAATGGTGAACCCAACATGAACGTTGGTTTGTTGGTAAAGCTTTCTAATGGTGAATCTCTGTTGCATTGTTAATGGTGAACCTCTGCTGCATTGGTAAAGCTTTGTAATGGCGGAGATGCAGGGTACGAGTGATGCGCATTAAGTTTTTCAGTGTTTTGACAATTTTAATGAAGCCAATACTTTTTAGATTTCAATGGTTATGGGGCTTGTTTCTATATAGTAATTTCCATGGAAGTGTAAGGCCCTTATGGTTTTTGGAATTTGTGAGTATGTGGATTGCTACAGCAAGAGGAGGATTATCATGGAATGTCAATATATATACGTTTTTGTGAATTTGCAAGGTAGTATGATTTATAAACAATTCTTGTAACATGGACATACCTTATGTAGTAGTTATATTTGTTCTAAGATATATAAGAATATATTTGTTGAAGATATGTTGAGGATTAATCTCACGTATAATCACGTATTGACAGTTGAACCTTCTGATAAGTCATATCAAAACTATATTTCTTTAAATTATAATTTTTAATTACCAACAGAAGTACAATTTTACTTTATATTGGCAGAAGTATTTTTCTATTAGTAGAAGTTTTTTGTTACAGTATGCATTCAATCATATCCATCGTGGGAATAGTTCTCACTAGCAAAGAGAACTATCCTGATTGGTCCTAGATGATGAAACACATGCTCATTTTCAATGAGGTGTTGAAAGGGGTGTGTGTTGAAGACATAGACAATGAACTAGAGCAGCCTACCCCAGAGAAAGAGCTCTTCATTTGGGAAAACAGGAACAACAAAGCTTATGCATTAATCACAACATCTGTAATTGAAGAGGGGAGTCACCATATCTCGTCATTCTCAACTTCCTTTGAAGCCTTACAAAAGCTAAAAGAACTCTATGACTCACATTCTGCACTTGAAGTTATTCAACTCATGATTAAACTCTTCACTCTTGAACTGCAAAATAATGATCCTATTGCCCTTTCACCTGAAGTAAAGTCTATAATGCATGATATCAAATCCACTAAGGTTGAATTTGATATTCCTCGTATCACTTTTATCAAGGAACTTTATCCTACTTACTACGATTACCTTGAGTCACTACAAGCAAATGGAAATCTCAAAGATATCACCTTTGACTCTCTTGTGAAAAAGTTTGCTAAAAGAGAGAAAGATTTTGGAAAGAAAACAACTCCTGAATCTTTTGGAGAGGTTGTGTGTCTTGCTCATAAAGAAAATCATCCTACTCAAGATTCTTTAAGAGGAAGAGGTGGTGGAAGAGGAAGAGGAAGATATTTCAGAGGTAGGGGGGTAGACACTCTCAAGGAAAAAAGGAAGATTTGCACTGCATACACTACAAAAGAAATGGGTCACATGATGCCTCTACATGCAAGCTACTATGCGACAAAATTAAGTAGCAAAGAAACCAACAAAAAGGTAAATCTAATGATACAGACAAAGGTAAAGCATCTGAATCTACTCACTATGTTGTGGCACAATGTAACATTGGAGTAAATGAATATTTATTTAATGCTTCAGTTGCTTCTTGGCAAAATGATTGGTTGCTTGATTCAAGAGCAACCTACCACATGCTTCATAGAAAATATTTTTTTGAAGAATTTACTAAAAATATTGATGGAGTAGTATACTTTGCAGACCAATCAAAAATCAAGCCATCAAGGCTTGGGACAATCGGGCTTAAATTGCCTAGTCTTTTAGACTTTCTTCTGCATCATGTTCTCTATCTCCCACGGCTCAAGAGAAACTTATTGTCCTTCATCCACATTTTCCAACAAGGTCACCCCATTCATATGTTTGACGGCAAGCTTAGGTAAGAAAAGCATTTGACCACTCACTTGTCATGAGGGGAATATAAGAAGAAAGGCTTCTGAAGCTGCAAGGAACCTCTACTCATGCACGACATTTCTCATACAATTCTCATCATGAAGAAGGTATTATGTCATGCTAGATTTGGACATTTGAACTATGACAGCCTCTGCTTGTTGAAGAAAAATGGTGTTGCTAGTTTTCCTACAATTTCTATGAAGTTTAAGCAATGTGATGCTTGTATTCTAGGAAAGCATGGCAAACAATCTTTTCATGATTCACATTCAAGAGAGCATAGAAAACTTGAACTCATTCATTCATATTTATGTGGTCCAATGCTTGTTCCCTCTGCAAATAGAAATAAATATATGATGACATTTATTGATGACTACACTAGAATGTGTTGGGTTTATTTATTGAAGAACAAATCTGATGCTTTTCAAACATTCAATAGTTTTCATAAATGGATT